>JAYDZG010000005.1:10609445-10622818 GCA_034509265.1 Microcambeva bendego | reverse complement strand
TCTATCTATCTATCTATCTATATATATATATATATATATATTGTATATTGTGTTTGTATATTCTTATCTTAATCTTTGGTCTTTGATGCTTTCCTAACAATTGTTTATGTTTCTTGTACTCTATGGCTTAGTTGTTCTGACCGCAGTGTATATTGTGCTACCCTACCCTTCTGATTAACTGATTGTTAAAACATTATATTAATAGATAAGAAAAAGCAACATCAGAGTGACATTCTCTTGGTGTATTAAAGATGAGCTTCTTAGCTGCAGTCATGCTGTGAGATATAAAGACACATTTTCTGGCACTGACAGAATTGTTAGGTCTCTGCACTAAATTGGCTTGCAATGACCCTGTCCCACAAACATATCACAAATCCCCACTTATACCATAGATAACCATTTTAAAATGTGTGTGTAGAGAGCAACTACAAAGATAAATGTTTCCTTTTTCTAAAAATTCTGAAGACAATCAACTTGGTATAAATGAAGCATAATATAACCACATACCAAAGGATACCAAAAAATAAAACAAAATGCTGTGATATTTGCATTGTGTAACTTGCATTTCTAAAGGTTTTTACACAAGCTTCAAGACTAGGTTGCTTTTTTGTATTGAATCTAGTTTCTTCCAAAATAAAAAAAATGTGAGAACAGTTATTAAAATATGAAATCTACAGATCAAGTTAAGTATGTTTATAAACTGTAACATTGACAAAATTTGTAGTTTTACCTTGTATGTTGGCCAGCATATTGCCATCAAGCGTGTGAAGATGATTCCCACTCAGGGCCACCCGAGTCAGTTTTGGTGTGTGACGGAACAGATCAGCTGGCAACCCACTAATCAGGTTTTTCCTTACATATAGCTCCTGCAGGTTTGAAAGCCCTTCCAGCATGGATGAGTGTAATGTAGACAGAAGATTATTATCCAGCACCAGCATCTCCAGGTTGATTACAGTCTTGAAGGTGCCGGCTTGAATATTTTTTAGCCTGTTGTTATCTAGATTAAGAAAGAGCAAATCTTCCAGCCCAGAAAAGGCTTTTGGAGAAATCTTTTCAATATGGTTTAAGGCAAGATCTAATACTTTCAGAGCCATGAGGGGTTTGAAGGCATTGGGTGGAAGTGTAGTGAGAGAGTTCAAGGTCAGGTCCAAATCTGAAAGATTTCTCATGCCAATAAACATGTCAGTTTTTACTCTGTCTATCCGGTTCTGGCCCAGCATGAGAAAACGGAGGTTAAGAAGATCTTTAAAGCATTTTGGAGGTAGTACGGTTAACTGGTTTCCATTCAGGTTCAGAAGCATCAATCTGCTGGCATCTGAGAAAGTCTGGGAATGTATTAATTTGATAGAATTGCGTTCCAAGTTCACACTTTCAATTTTAGGAAGAGATGTGAGAATACTGGCTGGAAGTTCCTGAATTGAGTTTTCACCTAATGAACAAATATATAGAATATCATTTAAAATTCATAACTTAAATGTGTAATATCACTACAGAGCACATTCTTCGCAGGTTTTAATAAGAGCTTAATCTTGATCAGTGTCACAGTAGGTCTGGAACCAGCTGGTAACATTGAAAACAAATCGCAATACACAAACAAACACGCCATCACACACATTACAACGACAGACATGTAAGACCTAACTCCAAACATATCTTGGAAGATAAGAGGAAACTGAAATAAACCTATGGACACAAGTACATGTTGAGAGAAACCCTCAACCACCAGCTCCACTGGACTTTACAGATGTATGCTGATTTCTAATACAGTGTAATCATAAGGATAAATTTTAAATATTTTTATAGCCATTTAGGTGCAGAGCTGCCTTATGATTTGTTTAATGTTTTAATAATGTTATGTATTGAAAATGATATAAAATTGATTGCAATTGTCAGCTGAAAACCGGCTCATACTTTGCGGTAAGATATAAATCTATATTAATTTGGCTGTTGTACAAAAGATAAGCGATCCTGCAAGTAATCTCCACTCACCCATTTTTATGATCCATGTGTCCACTGGAAAATTAGCAGGAAAACTGAGTAGTCTTCGTTTTTTACAGTTAACTTCAATGCCCTCTGTATTGGTCTTCTGTGTACATTTGCAGGCATCTGGGCAGTTTTCTAGAGCCTCCACCATGCATAGCCACAGCATTATAAAGCAGACAAGAAGCTTCATATTTCTGAAAATACAAAACAGGAATTATTAACAAAAAGTTTACTTTGAATCTTGATATTTTCTTAATTTGAAAACCAGGTTTGGTATGTAAGATTTGGTAAAAAAATGTAATCCAAAGTAAAAATGTTAGCTAAATAATTTGGTAATGTACCTCAAAGATAGAGATTTTTAAAATGAAGAAAATCCTCTGCTTTAAGATTGTTTTTATCTGCAGGAGGGAGTAGTTTGATTTAGGCAGGCTGTTTGCAGTACAAGCAGTAATGTGCTACACCACTGTTCTACCTTCAGTGCAAAACATCTGTAAATTCACAGTGTCTGGTGAAAAACATCATCGTCTTATTATGGCCGTCGTTCCATCCAGCTAAAAGGGAGAAGAAAATGACACTTTGGTGTGTATTGCTGTCTGATGGATTCACACAGAAATATATAAAGAGGCATTTGTAACATTTTAATTCACACAAAGAATACTTATGTAATAAAATGGATTACTTTCATGACAAAACCAAACATCACTGTAAAGTTTGTCTATAAAAAAAACACATACATAACAATACCGGCTCGTCTGTCTGGCTTTATATTTTCTCATTTGTTTGTGCTTTACAGTTGTTGTTATTTTAATGTGAAGGTTGGAAGCACAGCTGATTCAAAGTTTCAATAATTTACTGTCAATAACACTGACCTAGTATTTTCAATTCCCTGGAATTCCTCACCCAGTTAAACTCTACATTATTTATTATTTTGAGCAGTGTTGTGATGAGGAAGTTGAGTGACAATTTCTTGGCTATATTGCTGTACTGCAAATATTTCTGAAGAAGGCAGGAGAAAGGGAGCTTGTGTCTAGCTAATTTTCTTTTTCATGACTAATTCTAAATCCAATAATTTGAGCAGTTCATTAAGCACAGCTCTAGATTCAATGCAGGTGTTCAACTTTGTGTTATTCATGTTTAAACAAGTTAAATTAAAAGGAGGAACAAATTATCAAGCTGGAACAAGACATTATTATACAGACGTTTTTAAGATAAATTATAAGTCAAATGTTGAGAACTTTAAAAGACTTAATTTCTCAGGACTAGATCTGACTAGAGCAGCAGTAGGTTTAGAATTCATCTAGCAGAAACTGAAGATTTTATTTAGTTGCCTAAAAGAAACAATACTTTAAAATAGCCACTGGTTGTTCCTTGCAGTGATTTATTTTATTCTAAAGCTGGAAAGCTCGTTCATACCTTGCCAAAAGCAAGACAAAGCAAGACATGTAGACCAAAATAGTTATCAGCTTGCCAACTCCAAGCTGAGAGGAACAAACACATTTCATCTGTTCTGTGAAAATGGCCTAAATGTGTACACGAACCTCTGTTCCTGATTATCAATTAACATCAGAGTAGTTGGGAAAAAAACAGCAAGCAAAAAGTTGTTACACAACACACATGCAGGGGCTGCTTTGAAGAGAAAGTAGGTCAGAACTGACTTTTAATGTATATCCGGCATGTAAGAGTGAAGGTTTGTGTGTCCCAAGGGTAACTTCAGCAGATACCATTACAGCATTTACAGTCAGCTAGATGATGGGCTGAAAAGAATCTCAGTTAATATGTTCAACACACTATTACATTGGCCTGTTCTATTAATAAATTATCATATTTATTAATTTATGTATTCAAAATTTTAGTAAAATATAATCACTGCCTTTTTAGATGAGACCAGACCAATTTGTTACACCCAATATATTGAAACTAAATTGCAAAATACAAGTAATAAAACAAATACAAAACAAAACTAGGTTTAAAACTTGAAAACCAAAACTCACCAGAAAACTGAAACAAGGGAACAAATAAAAGCAAAGATTTTTGACTGATTGTTGTCTGATTCTTCTCTTCATGCTGTGGGATACATTTTAACAGGATATGGACTCAAAACAGATATGGACTGCAGGCGTGCTAGTCAAGCACAATCATTCTTTGTCCATGAAATAATCAACAAATCTTATTTCAATATCTTATTCACAATGTTATTTTAATCACACGGTGAAATGTTATTTGCCATTCTACATTGATAAATGTTAATTTTTAGCTAATTGTGCTAAACTAAACTTTGCAAGAGAATTACAATATTAGCATATACATGTGATGAAAATATAACAGTTTGAGCTCTTAAATAAACTAAGTTTCTTGTTGGCCGGACAAAAATGCACCTCCAGCATCAATAAAGGCCCCATTAAGTCATTTACAAATACGGCATTAACAGACGCCTTTATCCAAAGTGACTGTGTTTAATGCAAATGAATACAGCTCAGATTTGCCAGAGGATATTCCTTTTTTTTTTTAATTGTCATTGTCATGTCAATTTGAACAACATAAGTGTTTCATTAAAAACCATTAAAACACCATTTTTAAATTCACATTTATCTCAACATAAACTAATGGATTTCTTTAGTTTAAGATTTCATTTTAAACAACTAGCTTTCAATTTTTATTGTGTGTATTTGTCTAACAGATGTCTTTCCATTGAAAGCCTGCATCAAATTGTATGTGTCACTATTTGTGCTGGATAATGGTGTGTGTCCAAATTCATAAATCTTTTATCTTTGAAGGCCACACCACCACCACAAACTAATTCAATAATAAAAACAGTGATTAGTGAGAACCAAAACATAATTGAACTAAGCATCTCTAAAATGACTACCCTACTGCTATTACAGCATACAAGCTATTACAGCACACAAGAGGTGCTGGAATTGATCATGCACTTCCTCCTCCTCCGCGAAGGATTCAGAGTCAGAGGAGGTCGCAGAGGTGGAAACAGACAAACTGTCCAAATCCAACTGATCTGAAGACTCGTCTGAAGATGAGTGTGGAGAGGACATAACTAAAACTGTGGCGGGATAGATTTGAAGCTACATCCCAGAAGCCAGAACTTTATTCCCGGGACCAGCCCAGAGCAATGAACTGACATCCAGGTTTTCACTGCTGTTGCAATCCTGCTGAAGTCAATTGGGGTATTAGGGTTGTCCTGGAGAGGACAAAGCTGATTTTTTACACCCACAGAGAAGCTGCTCAGATGGAAACTGCCTGTGGTAGGTACAATTTGCCAAACCAAACCTGAGCTACTTCCACTCAGTTGCTCTAGGCAAGAGAGTGGTCTTGTCCTCCAGCCTTACTTTTATGAAGACCAACACACTGGTCTCTTACATTCCCCGTTGGGGCAAGAATGTGCTTCTCCCAAGCATGAAACACTACAGTCCAAACATAAGTAACAAAATAAAGAGAAAACCCATCATAAGTAACAAAATAAAGAGAAGCCCATCATAATTACAGATTACAGATTCAAAGGAGGTGACAACAACCTTACTCTAAAATGTTTTTCTAAGATTCTAAGATCTAAGATTTCACCGCTCATCAGTGGATGCAGCAATAGTGGCAGTTTTGCAGGGTGCTGCAGTAGGCCACTTACTAATTTTGAAATATAAAGGGCTGGAGGCAGTGCACAGGAGGAGATGTTTCCACAGAAAAAAAGAGAAAAGTTGGAAGCACCTGCTGTAAATGTGGAAGATTCACATGCAAGGAATACATTCTCTTCATTTGCAGCCTCTGTGCCACCTGAGCTGGACTCCTGACATATATTTCTATGTCTGTCTCTCTCTTTCACCCTCTCAGCCATTCATCTTCTGTCTAAGGTTGTGCAGAATACAGAATACAAGTTAATATAGTTGCCAATTCTGGTAAGTTGATAATGAATGCTACATCAGTTATAGACTTTATTGTATGGTTAGATTTAAGATGATGTAGTTGCTGAGTTTTCTTAGATATAGACATTTCATATACTAGAAGGGTGTGATCAGTAAGTCATTTTGTGGTGAAACAACCTGGTTGTCTATGTTCATATGAGGATTTGCAGAAAACAGAGAATCTCAGCTTACTCTAAAATGTCAAAAAATAATGATGAAATATGTATAATTGTATTAACATTTTATTGACTACAAATGCGTTAAAACGTTTATCTCGAAGACTTCTTATACATTCCCGTAAGGTCATTGCATTTGCCTGTAGAAGCAGAGCATCACTTTAACAGGACTGCATGGAACATTTTGTTTCCATTGAAAGTTGCCGGTCATTAAATAAATGCCACAATTTTGTTCTGCCCCCGGATGCTGAGCGTCTCTGGGGAAGAATGTAGCTGTGGGCAGGTCTGGACGTGGTGCTTCTGAAAGACAATTGGAGGATCAGTTGAATGACTGAATCATGTTTTGATTGACATCTATTTTGAGATCTACACCATCACTTAATCATTGGGAGATCCAGTCTCATCGCGGATTTTGCGAGAGAAATTGAAAGACAAACTGTAACCATATCTGCTTGGTGAAATTACTCGAAAATTTCCATTGTTTATTGTGTAAATAAAACACACTCAGAGTATATCCTTGGTTCCGTTTACCGTATTTTCAACATTTCGTTAGTTAGTCAATCATTCAAACTGTTAACTAGGTCAGAGTGAACTATGAGGATGAGCTTCCCCTCTTTGAACGACCAGCAGCCGCCATTGGTTTACACCACAAGTTAGTATTAAATCTATGTTCATAAAGGTGAGTGGGTCCTATTACAATTTGGGTTATACTTATATATTGTAAAATATAATCACTTAATTTTCAATAATGAACACTGAAGTCTGCAACAATTAAGGCCTTTTCTGTTTAAATCAATGTTACAAAAATATTTAAATTAATGTAAAAAATTATGATTAAGTCGATAAATAGTAACTGTTTAAACATGTTAGTTTGATCAAATGTAGATTTATTGATTTAGTTGCAGAAGTTGATTCTACTGTAAGACCTATGCTTATTTTCTGCTGAGGCATGGCATCCCACTCTTATTGAAGGACAGCCCTCAAGGTACTGGGGTATAGAGTTACGAGCCTCTACACACTGACTCCACTGATCACATATGATTTATTCAGGTCTGGAGTAAGTGCAGCCAATTCCATTTGAGGTCCCCAAGGCAAGGTGATAATGCCTATGCCTGGTGGTGTGGTAAAGTACCATTGCAGGTCATCTAGCATGCCGAGCATGCTGATGTAAATGGTCTAATTTTGTGACGTGAAACTTGGGTTCTGTCTGAGAACATCCTGTTAGAAGCCTAACAATGGCGAGGTAATGTTGATCAATTGTTGGGTGTCATCTTGGTCTCATGATGTCAAAATGTGAAAAGCATGATGAGAAGGACTTACCAATTCTAACTGAACCAATGAACTTTCATGGATCAAACAGCTGCTGTAAATTTTGCTGTTAAGCACCTTGTTAGAGAACAGTGGGTTGTGCAAAATGTACTGACACATTGAACAGTTTGAAAATGTCATTTGAAAAGTTTAGAAAAGGTTACATTAAGTTCACCTGTAAACGTGCATTATAGGTTCATCCTGAAATTTCTCCCAAAAGCCAAATATCCTTAACTTTTTGTGATTAGTGTAGTTAGTTATAGTAAATCCTAAACTGCTTGGAACTTTCTGAAGTTACAAATATGGAGCAGTGCAGAACAATTAGTAATGCAATGTCTGCCAGAAAAGTTTGACAGGTTTGCTCAGATGGAAGAGGTTTTTTTTGGCAAATATTGAACATCCTTGGCAAGTCTGTTTTGCATTATCACAAGTTGCATTATTTTGGCTGTAGAATTAGGCACATGAAGCAATAGGATTGCTTCTTTGAAATGCTGCTTTGGTTGCTCAGATGCTGTTACTGTTGTCACTATTGTTACTGGTCTCCACTTCTGCTGACTCCTGATTTACATTATGTTTGCATTTGTCACTTCACTGGTGAGCTGCGACTCACTGAGCAAATAATTTGTGTCGTTTCACTGACGAGTCCAGATGCTAGAAAATAGATTCTCTAAACTGAACTGCACTGCAGCAATATTTTAAAGAAGCCAAATCCGTCTACTACACCATAGCTCAGTAGTGTCATCTTGTGACTGACTGCTGTTAACACAGCTTGTGGATTTTGTCTGATATTTAGTTCCGCAGAAGAGTTTGGGTAATGGTAGCGCAAAGTTATTAATATTAGTAGCCCAGTAAACGTATTTATATGAGAGTTATTATTATCATTTTTAAAACATTCGTTTACCTTTAGTTAGCAATTCAACATAGGAGCAGTTTCTCACAGACATTCGCCAACAGCGTCCTCGTCAAACAAGATTGTGTGGCTAATACCAGCCGTGGCCTGATGGGGCAGATGTGGGCTGGAGGTTAGAGAACTAGACTTATTATCGGAAGGTTGTCAGTTCAATTCCTTGAGTTGGCAGGACATGATTGAAGTGTCCTTGAGCATGGAATCTAACCCCCAACTGCTCTCTGGGCACTGTGAATAAGGCTGCACACCGTTCCAGACACGTGCACTCACTAGAGATGTCACAAGAACAGATACTTTGGTACCAAAGTTCTGAAAAAGATTCGGTTCTTGTTTCTCGTTATACCAGAGGTACCGAAGATTTCACAGATCTCCCAGACCACACAGTAATGTCGCAACGGAAATAAGCCGAGAAAGCTAAACCAATCACACAGGGAGGAATCATAGTGAGCTGCCTCACTCCCTTGTTGTTTGACTAGTTGGTGTTCTATTAAATCATCTCTTTATAAGGTTATTTGAAAGGTCTATCTAGGTAGCGATTACCTCACGTTTCATTAGCATCATACCATTCAAATCAATGGGACCACCAGCATTAGCTACTTCACTGATGAGCTCGGAATTACATACAAACTCACTTGTACACATTTATACGCACTAAACAATAATTTATTAACATTGTAAACAACTCAATGTATTGTTTATATTTGGAAGGCAACTTAGTAAGTAGGATTCTAAGTCATCTAGGATTTGGAACAGCGTCCTTCTCGGAAGAGCACTCAGGATGACGTCAAATGTGTCTAGGTAGCAAACCAATAGTAATAAAAATAAATGCTAAAACTTTTGTTATTTTATTGGCACAATATAGTTTTGTATTAAATAAAAATATACTTTTATTTTTTTTATTACTAATAAAATTGCACTGTTTGCTGGAAAAATACTTTAAATAAAAGCAAAAGTTGACATACATTCATTTAATTGTTTTTTCTTCTTCATGGAATTGAGAATCGTGGGATTTTAGTGGTATTGGTACCGACTTATGCATGGTATCGTGACATTCCTAGTGCTCACTGTCCCCAGTGTGTTTAACTGCAGAGGACAATCTCATCTGTGTGTAAAGCACAGTGGGGGGAAAGTGTGCTTTAATTCTAAATTTCATCCTGCAGAAGCCAAAACAAAAATGGTTATTGACTACAAGTCTCAAGTTATGACCAGAGTACAATCCATATTTACAACACTTTTGTAATTACAGTAATTTTCTGCCCTTGCAGATATTTGCTCTTGCTCCAGCTTATTGTTTAAGTTTTATTCTAAGAGTACTCAGAGTACTGAATGTCCTTCTATAGCTTCATTTTCAACGTCATGTTAAATTCGTTAAAGGACAGTTAGTTACTTGTCACACAAGAATCATCAGTTCAGTCACAGACAATTCTGTATCTCCAAATCACCTCACTATACCCATATAGACACAACAAGAACATGCAAACTCCAAACTCAATGTGGCCTGTCCCCCCAGCCTGGGGATTAAATCCAAGACCTTCTTACCGTGAGCTGAGTAAAAAAAAAAAAAAGCATTATAATAAATGAATAAAATCGGCTTTTCCTCCTCTTGGCTTCATATCAAAAGCAGATTTAATTTTTATAACAGTGCAAATATTCAGTAACACCAGAGATAAATGATAGTATTAAAAAAAAAGTGGGCAGTCTGAATGGTACTGGAGCCTATCCTGCCTTTTTCAATGGGCACACAAAAACACCTTGGAATGGACACCAGTCTAGTCCAGCACAGATACTTTGGGGGTAAACCAGACATAAATGCTGGAGAAGATCAAACCCAGGACCTTCTTGCTCTGAGGTGACTTTTACCTACTTAGCTACCACCATACTTTCTAATTCATAAAATATTAATGTTTTTTTGTTTGTTTTTCAGAAAATAGTTATATGTGTATTCAGAATGTTAATCTGTTGCAGTACGTCAATTGCGTAGCAGAATAGCAAAAGGTGGTAGTGTAACACAAATGACAAATCTGTGTAATACTTTAAGGTAGGAGCAGGATGACATAATCAATACAAATATTAAGCTAATAACATTTAATACAAGCTACAAGTTAGGAAGCACTCACTATTTAACAGTTCAGTTTGATTGTGGCCTTTTGATTATTTTTATATTGCTATCAATAAATAGCAAACAGAATGTTCACTGAAGCTTACATTGTTTTATACTGTATCACACAACTCATGTTACTGCAAATTATACTGTTAAAAGTAGAGTTTGTGAAACTAAATGAAAAACTGCAAACATCTAGGCTTGTGAAAGGACAATTTGACAACACATATTGATAATCACCATGAGTGACTTTGCTAAAGAATCATTTCAGAGTATGGAAAGGTCATTCAAAGCACAGAGTACATGTTAGTCTAGCTTACATTTAGGCATTTTTATATAATAAAATATAAACACTTTAGTGAATTAACTTGCCATTGTAAAAAAATACCGACTTGCTACAGGTAACTGAATTCACAAACTAACAAGTATTCTTAATTTGTACATTTTTGGCTACAGATAATTATTAAAATGTAGGTAGTAGAAAAAATAATACTACTATGATTTCTAATTACTGCCAAGTCCCTACTGCAATTGTTTTGCCACTTGTACAACTGCAGTCCTGACAGATCAGAGCTGCAACTTTATGGTAGCCAAGTGTTCACACTTTGCACCTCACAATTACTCCATGACCCATTTTTTTTAAAAAGGTATTTGGATGGGTAGGATGAGGAACATGGACGTACCCAATTATCATCCGGTAGGCATTACAGGAGCCTCCACTCCTGCACCAACAGATTTAGAGAGAGCTTTTTTCCTGAGGTCTATGTTTCAATATTCATCATATATCAAAATACTGCACTATTCATACTTACACCAATTGTAAATATTATATTATTTGCTGCTGGCTTAACTTTATAGAC
This sequence comes from Microcambeva bendego, assembly GCA_034509265.1. Taxonomy (NCBI): domain Eukaryota; kingdom Metazoa; phylum Chordata; class Actinopteri; order Siluriformes; family Trichomycteridae; genus Microcambeva; species Microcambeva bendego. The sequence continues at coordinate 10,611,575 of JAYDZG010000005.1, read as the reverse complement.
TAGCTGACTGTATGAGTGTATATACACATTATATACAGAGTGAATGAAATATATATGCAAACTCTCATTCATTTATACTGTAAATAATAACTTTACAGACCTCTGTTGTATATGTTCACATTTTGTAAGTATTATTCTATATAATAATTCCCTGCACTTCATCTGTAAATATTATTGGTAGTAATAATGTATTTTGCACTTCTGGTAGGATGCTAAATGCATTTCATTGGCTCTGTACCTGTACTCTGCACAATGACAATAAAGTTGAATCTAATCTATTTGTCCCCAACTGGACAAAAAAAAGAGATTGCGAAAGTTCAGCTCAGAAAAAAAAACCCTGTTGATAGTAGGACCATTGCACCAGCTGGAATTCAAACCTATGAGCTCGTGATTTCAGGGTCATGGCAAATGAGCATATTTTAATAGATTAAACTACAATAAAGCTACATGTAAACAAAATGAAAGACATTTAAATCAGCACCAGAAGCACATGAATGTTCTTCGCTCAAGAAGCTATTATGCCACCCCTTCTAGCTGCAGTTATCAGATGAATACTTTCAGTCTTCCAAATCACAGAGCCTAATTTTATTACTTGGATTGAGTCTTTTAAAATGAACATGCATTATGTACAAACTTAGACAATATTACTAGTTCCTTCTCACAAAGCGTTAGTCCTGAGACATGTTTACTGCTTATAGTATACACATGGAGCAAAATATATGAATATGAAAATGATTAAAACGCTTACCAGTGAAATCCATATCCCATTAAATACAATTAACAAAGTCCGAAATGTACAAAAGACAAAGCAAATATGTTTGTTTTCATACTTCACAAGGGGTGCTTTGGAAGTGGGATGCTATGCAAAAGAAATGCAGAAATTGCTCAAGTATAAAAACATATGTACATTAATTTACAAACCAGAGCAAAGAACTATGGCATCATTCATACAACTGGTGTATTCTTAGCAAACAACTGATCAAAATTCAAACACTCTTACATTGATTTTAGGATCCAAATAGCTGCTATTTGTTACCCACATACTTTGGTTTACTTTTGTTTCATTTTCTGTCTAGGAAATTTAGCACGCCCCAAAAGTCCAAGTAAGGGTTCTTAATAAATTCCAGGAAAGATACGGTAAGGAACTGCTTTGCAGTACTCCTCCCATGCCGAGCCATACTTTTTCCTACACTGGTGTTCATCCCGTGCTTCTCGATGCACCAGCAGGACAATTAAGTAGATCAGGTAGAAATGTGGAATCACATGATTGAAACCTGGATAAAAAACAGGAACATAAGATGAGAAAATAATAGCACACGCTCAATGCTAATATAATATAAAAAATGTACTTACCACACGACAAGGACCAGGCCAAAGCCATAATGATGTCACCGAGATAATTTGGATGGCGTACAAAACCCCACAAACCAGATGTAATGAGATTCTTACCGGTTCCGGTTGGAATTGATTTCAAATCTGCAGTCAAGTCAATTGTTTATCATGGTTAATAAAACGAAAATACTGAAAATTAATTAATTCAATAAATAAATAAATACATACGAGACAAGGAAAGACTGTGTGGATTTCTTCTGAAGTAATATTTCTCAGAGTTGGCTTTGCGAAAAATGTAATAACCTATCGCTGTAAAAAAAAAGAAAAGAAAAGACAATAAAGGCAAAATCTTTCACACAAATCATGGAAAATATAAATGGTATATGTACCAAAATAACCTGACTGACCATTCATTAAGATGATGGGAAGGATCCAGAACACACAGAGCTCGTTGGGGTGATTGACAAGGTAATATGACTGACAAGTGAAAGTAAATGGAACCCAAGCCAGGTCGCCGAATGCCAGCATAAACCCGAAGCCGTCGTAAACTATATCCATCATGCTTAGAAGTTTTTCCTGAAATACACACAGATGAGTGAGTCTATGACCATTACCTCAGTAAACACCAGCAAGGGAGGAGCCATTCTCTGTAACTGTAGATTAACAATACCTCATGCCAAAGTCCATCAGCAACCCAGAGCATTTGAAATATATTCACAAGAAGCATAGCTGAAGATGGAGCATCACGGTTCTGGAGTTTCATCTCAGTCAGCAACATAGCAAAGTTGATGACAATCT
>JAYDZG010000005.1:10591987-10605148 GCA_034509265.1 Microcambeva bendego | reverse complement strand
TGATTATTATTTTGATATAGGTCATATCGATTTAGAACAAAATGATTTCAATGTTCATTTGCTCTGTCTTTATTACCACTAGAAGATTTGGATGGGGCGAATACTTTTTCACAGCACTGTACTTGGTTCTGATTGGGCTTTGCTAAATAAGGATGAACATTGTTTATTGTTTTAATGATATTCTAAGAAGTGTAACAAACATTTTAAAGTCAAACTTTAAAGTAACCTTTTACTCACCCAACCAATAAGTCCAGGCCGCATTTCACAGAAAAACTTAATATCAAAGGTTTTGATCCGTGGGTTCAACTCCCTTCCCATGAAGAAGTCATATATAACGTAACCTGACCAGGGAAGACAGTAAGACAATAAAAAGAAAAGATTAATTGACTTAATTATATAATATACTAATTGACTTAATTAATAAAATAACAGCCTAATTGACTTAATTAAAAAAATAACAGCTTTAGAGAGGCAGTAGCATACCAGAATTGCCAGCAAGGGCACGCTCATCATCAGAAGCCCAGCGGGAGCGAAAAAACAGGTAGATACTGAGAAAGATGGATACTAGAAGGGCTGAGAGGTAAAACTCCAGGAAATGGGCATGAATATAAGTCAAATCCAGGCCATAATATACAGCAGCACCGACTGCTAGTCCACTAATGAGAAAAGCATAGAAGCCTAAAAGACAAACAGAACAATGGAGTCAAAAACTTTTATAACATTTAAATCGAATCATTTATAAATGATTTAAAAAATAATTTTATTTGAATGCAAGTAAAATATTTTCAATACAGAAAAATACAGAAAAATTACAGTATTCTTTTTACCATTGATCCTGTATTTCAGTGTTTTATTTTGCAGAGGCATTCCATCAACTACCTTAAGAAGGAAAGAAATAAGATGCATAAGTCTCTCCAGGGAAGAGAATAGTCTAGCTTACTTTTCAAGCATTCAAACTGCATTTACTGGAAAACTTGATACAAGGCTGGAATACACCTCATAAAATGATTCCTATCTATTGTATACTTTCACATTTACTGGCTTATATTGAAAGGCAACTTACGTGTATTATAAATAAATAAGCATTTTAATCATATCAAATACCAATATGGAAGTATGCTAAACAAATCACAGACAGTAATAGTAAGGAAGGGTCAGTTTGATCCCCACACTAGCAGCTGCACCACTGAGCTTTTCATTCCAACAGAATACTTGCTCATATAGACATCAAATCTTTCCTGTTGCAGCCTCAACCACCTCTTACAATGCTTTACTATTTAAAATTATTCGGTCAAAGCTACACCTAAAAGTTAGTTATCAAATGTCTTACACTTTTAGGAATCTTAGGAATCTTAACAGTCAGTCTCAGAGCTGAATGTCGTACAATTAATTTTAGGTGATGTCACTTGCGGGTTCATAGAAATGATCAATCACTGAAGGGAATAATTTATCTAAGGATATAGAAATATCTTATTGAATAGTTAAATGAACAATGGGAGTGTATGTTTTTGCAAAGGAAGCTTATCAATAAACAAATCCGGGACATCATTCTGCTCCCCGAACATTCGCACACGTCTATCTCACCACATTGCCATCTCCACTGACAACTCCTAACCACTTAGGACACCTCTGGAGGTCTCTTATCTAGGGAGTTGGAGTGATTCTTAGACTTGAGAAGGTTGAAAAATAGCTTTTATTCTTAAGTTTAAGAGTAGGCCAATATTGCACACATTCTCAGCACTGAAGACCAAAATGGCTCTATGGGCGACAACACTAGACGAGTTTACTGAGATTTTACTTTTTTTATGGCAGACCAATCTCTGCATCACGTGCATTCAATTTAAGTGCTCAGAACAAAACTGAATATTAATTATTTATTGATATATAGCTTTAGGCAGGAGGTAACTGCCCAGAAAATTACTATTATTGTTGTTAATAATAACACTACATTATAACACACAATACAAGATACAATATTATAACACTAAAAATAATAATGCTGACCTTAATAAATTCCACCAGGAACATGAAATAATTTCAAAAGGAATCTAGTTGCAGTCTTGTAAATAGTTACCCTGCAAAATCATAGCATGTGACTAAAAGTCTGTTACTTGTCTTTAGATGTGTGAGGGTGTCAGACTTCAGTCTATTAAAAGTCTTTTCAAAGTCGTCTAGTGTATAGTCAGCATAGGACACTTGATAAATACGGGCCAAGGTTTTTAAGCACATAAGGTACTACTGCTCAACTACGACAGCAGTGTCTGGGGCAGTGTATTTTATTATTATAGAAGTGTTCAGATGTAGAAGTGAAGCAACTACTCAGGTGTGTATGTTTTGCAGACAAATATGATGACCCATGAAACAAAGTAAAAAGACTATGTGGTCTTGCTGTCTTGAAGCTCTAAAAAATATTTAAGTGATAATCTATAGAATAGGCCTGAAAATGCAGACTGGAAAAATCCTTTCAGTTCACTATCTCTGTTTACAGTGTGTACCCAATTACTGATGTGTAATCCAATTTAGCCTGCCCAGTTAATGCAAACAGGCCCTGTGGAAAATACAGAGACGATGGGTGATCTGATCATGTGTCTAAGCCCAAGCGTAACTGAGTCATGTGACGAGGAAAAAAAAATACCTTGCCGATAGGGAGCAGGGAGAGGACAGCCTGGAAGAGCAGCCAAAGGAGAACAATTCCAAAGACCTGCCAGTCCCAGAGGGATTCTAGTGGCGGAAGCATTAAAGGAAAGCTAAGGAGACTAGCATCCTTTTGGCGACAGAGAATAAGCAGGGCCAGAACCATCACAGGAAGCAGCAGTACCCAAAAGACCACACCTGAAGCAAAAGAGTCATTCCATCTCAAAATCCACTTACAATGAAGACACATTTTAAACAAAATAGTAATCCGTGTAAGACTAGCCATCTTACCAATCCTCCCTCCAAACTCAAGCTCAGCAGTCTTGTTGGTCAGCAGTGGTGTAGACTGTGACTGGATGGTTTCTGTCTCCTTCTCTTCCTCTACGACTAGCTCATCCCCCTGGCCTAAGATTTTTCTGCGACGGAGGTTGTAGCGAGCACTTACCTGGTTCTCAGGTTCTTTCTCTCCATTCTATTGAAAATGTGAACCACAGAAGTCTCATTTCAATTTTATTTGACTCAAACATTTCATCATACTGTGGTTGTGGATCAGGGACAGAATACAACATTTGCTAAAATCCAACTCATATTAAATCATAACTAAAAGTGACTGGCAGTTTAAACAATGCATGTAAATACAATGTCTTTACTACAGAGCAAGTCTTTAACATAGGACATAGGTGTGTAACTTTTATATCCTTTACGATTAGGTCTGTTCTATGACAACTGGGCATCTACAGCTTGGACTTTAATCTGAAATATCGATTGATAAAATGTTAGGTCAGTTCTATGATGGTTAGTGGCTATCGAAGCATGTCACTGAGAAGTATCATTTAAAGAAACTTCCAGATTGATACAAATCAGTTCATCTTTAATGTCAAGCTTAAATAAATAAATAAGGCTGGTGTAAAAACAGTGTCAAGTCAAATATGCAGACAAATTATTGATGTGGAAACCCCTGACATAAGCTGACAAAAAGAATCACCCATTCATACATGTTTTAGTTTTATTAATCTCGTATTTACATTAACAATACTATTAATATTATTAACAACATAAAGTATTGCTTTACCATATCAAAGTTTCTCCTTATAAAATGTGTATCACTAAGCTTGGAGTTGTTTATTAACTAGTAGTATATTATACCGGTAAGCTATATTTATCAAGCTTAATTATACATTGGTACAGAAAAAATGTGGGATTATTCTTAGACATTAGGCACTAAATAAACAGAAATAAAGTCCTCACCTCGGTTACACTGTTCACTTCCTTATTTTCCTCTTTGTTCTCATGCTTATTGTTGCTATTGTTCATAATCGGCATTGCCTGAAACAATTAGAGACATGAGGGACTTAAAACACTTAAAACAGAGGCAGAAATTAATGACAGCACACCAACATTAAAAAGTAGGAAACAGAACCACATAAACAACAACAAATATAGTCATATGATAAAATATAATCTTTCACAATCAAGGAATGTAAGCTTTTAATTCATACACTTATTTAATAATTATAATTAGTCAAAACCTATACTGAATTCCGATTTTTGTACTTCATCACCTAATACAGTTATTGAAATTCACATATAGCAAGAGCTGAGATTTTGTTAATATTATGTATGGCTAATAGCACAATTCTTTGCAGTCTTGTGTAGAAAATTAAACTTTTTGAACTGCCAATTCTCTCATGTAGTTTGGATCTGTTCCTAAATAGTCAGAAATTGAATCGAGATTGTTTGGATTAAATCGATTAAAGATTGTCTGAATAAAAACTTTAGCTTAGCAAGAAGAATAAAAATATAAATCACACAGGTAATAAACAGAAACCGTGAGTGTGGTAGCACTTTCCCTACATGCAGTGCTATCTGGGCCACCTGCATTACGCATCTGGTCAGTGGGCAAGTTCAGTTCAACTTTTGCCCTTTTTGTCATTAATTGTATTAAACTTTTTCTATGCATATACAGGCATCTTCAGTTCAGTTCAGTTTCTTTAACCCCTTATCCTATTTAGGGTCGGGTCGGGGTGCTGGAGCCTGTCCCAGCTCTTCAAAGGGCGCAAGGCACACGGTAACACCCTGGATGGGGTGCCGGTCCATCGCAGATACAGGCATCTTAATTTTGCATTAAGCACTTTTCTCACCTAAAGGGTTAGGGAGGATGTCTAAATAAACTAGGATGGACAGCTGAGCGAATCTCAATTCAATTGGTGATTTAGAACCAGTCTGCCCTTGTGTGTACAGCACAATTGTTTTTTTATTGGTATTTAAATGTAATGCGAACTCCACACAGAAAGGACCCGGACCGCCCCACATGGGGATCAAACCCAGGACCTTCTTGCTGTGAGGCGACAGCGCTACACATGTATGCACCGTGACGTCCGAGTAAAGTACAATAAACTAAATCTAACTGTATCCAACTGCATTAAGACATATAACTTCTTTAAATTACATTCCCTTGTCCACATATTTAAATGATGACACTAAAGAAATATTTAAACTAATTGGAGTCTTACCAAAGGCGTGAGGCGCACTTCTAGAACCTCGTTAAGTTTGTCCCGGATGGTCTCTGCATTGCGAGATGAGGAATTTTGGGATGTTCGTGCAGGAGAACGTGAGCGACCTCGACGAGTCCGTGCTGGTGAACTGGACCGAGACCGGGAGCGAGAGCGCCCAGAGCGTTGTTTGAATCCAGCTAGGCTCTGCAAAGATAAGACCGCTTGATGTGTTACATCTAATAAGTTGCAGCTTTACATTATATTATTCTGAGAAAAACCTGTTAAGTGTAATACCTTGATATCCAGATCCTTCAGCTCAAGTTCTGTGCCATCTTTGTAGATAACATTGTAAAGCTGCGTTTTGGGCGAATAACTGAGCACTTTGACCTCGTAATAGAGGCTGCTGCCAGGCCATCGGCCCATTACAGTGTCACCCGCCTGAAACCTGATAGCTGGCATCTTCTTCTACAGCACACTTCACTGGAGGAGATACAGGTCAGTGAATTTACTGCAGTAAGACAACGAGCATGATCAAAATCTTTACCTTAAGGTAAGGATGCAAATACTGGCTTATTCAATGGCAAACCATAACCTGCAAGTTTATTGTGCTCCATTGAAAAATGAAACACCATCAAGCAGATGTGGCAGTGACGTAAACTTTTAAAATGATTCCTGTAAGAAAACCTTTCAGCATTCTGAATTTCCTACAGGTACAAACAAAAGTGTCATGAAGTTCTTTCTGAAATGATAATTGGAAGTATAATAAGATGATAAGCAAAGTTCTGCTGTTATATTGGTGCATGGTGCAAAATCTCCAATTAACCTGCTGCATGTTTTCTGATTGTGAGAGGAAACTGGAGCACACAGAGAAAACCCCCTTAGATAAGCATAAGCTGTTCTAAACATTAAATCACTACAGCATCAGTGAAACACGTACTTTATCTGTTGCTTCACTGTTGCCATCCTTACAGCAATTTAGAGGAAGATTGTTACATGTAGCAAAACATGTAACATCTAATATATATTTGATTGGCTGACAAGTGTGTTGCTGTAATACTTACTAAGAGGTCAGAAAAAAACATAATAGATACTGCTAAAAGTATTGGAAGCCAGTACTAACATTTGTGTATGTAACATTTGTGTAATACTTGTGTAATTAAGTAATATGAATCAGTATCTAAAGTTAAACTGTCGCTTTCCAAATGACATTCTACCATACTAACAGCTGACCATCTGTATAATTATTATAATTAGGATATTAGGATTTCAAAGGATGTATTAGTGTCTGTATCTGGTTAGTGTCCTCGCAGGGGGTCTGGCACCACCCAAAGACACTGAAGACATATAGGAGTAGGATAGACGTATAGGTGCTTAATGAAAATAAAATGCAACATGTACTTCATGAGCTTATGTGGTGATGTCAAAGTGGTGCTTACATCAAAGCTGAACGAGCCATTGTGCAGCACCCCTGGAGCAGTGAGGGTTAAGGGTTTTGCTCAAGGACCCAATAGTGGGTGCCTAGCAGAGCCGGGATTTGAACCGCCAATCGCTGGTTGATCACCCAAAGCTCTACCCACTAGGCTACCACCATCCAAATGAGCTCCATCCACCATACAATGGGCTCAATCGATATCAGACACTAGTTTCTACCAGCCGTTTTGTTGCCCACTCAATTGCTTTTGAAAAGATCATACAGGTAAGTATTACATATTACCAGATCATACATATAAATTACTTATTTTTGTTCTGAATACATTAACACCTGAAACTTAGAACTTTTAAAAGAAGTAAAGCCATAATGCCATGCAGCATCATAAAAACCATGCTGTATGGTTAAAGGAATCTACTAAAGTGAACGTTAGTCCAACACCTGGGTTTAACCTGGAGCTTTACCTGACAGACCCATAGCCACTGAGAGGCAAATGAGTGGCTGTATTTCCCCAATGGAAATTTAACACATTCAAAACACAATTCAATTTATCTAAAACGAAATCGATAGTACGTGATGAGAAGCAAAGCATTTATTTTACAAATAAAATATGCTTTCCTGATTACATTCTATTTAATGGTTCTAATTTGTACGTACGTTGAGTTCATGGGTTGTTATTTTATCTATTTAGTCACTGATCATTCATAGTTATTATTTTTGAGCTACAACAACGCAAATGCAGTACGTTCGGATGAGGAGACCCGAGGCTGCTGCTTTAGCAAACTGATTCGACCAAAAGCCAAATGGAGGGAAAACGTCATGTATTCAAATACACTGAGTAAAAGCTCCTGATTCACGGCATCCACACTGCGTGGGGACTTCATTTCCTCGGAAACCTACAAAATGAACTCGCCGGTGAAACTGGCAGTAATACCTTCCTGCTCAGACTCCATCGCCCTTATATCATCTATGTGCAGTAACTGACCCCGATCATAACAGCAAGTTCATGCAAGTTTCAGCATGAAGTCATTCATGTCGCACGCAGTGAAAAGGCGCGAGGCGCAACGCTTTCCTGTCGCACGCGACCTTCGGCTATCAGCTAACACGTAAAAAAAAGCCATCATGATGCATTTCAAACATTTAAACATTTATGTTTTATTAAAAAAAACATGCTAAAGCTACATAATTCACACTGGTTTATTTACCACACATAAGAACGATCGGCCATTTAAAAAAAAACGTATTAAAAATTAAATGTTTTGCATAGTATAACAGCGCATATACATTATATAGCGTTATCTATGAACTCGATTCTAGAACTAATAGTTTCTCAAAGTAGCGCAACATAACGGGACCGTGCTAACAGGCTATTGTAGCGCTATCTCATTATTACCAATACTTTTAGAAAAAGTACTTTTATAGAATCAACCACTTCAAGATTACTCAGTCGTTCTTACCTTTTGTTGATAAATTCGTGCGTCTCCAATAGGTAAAACAAGTTTGTTGCCCTTTAAGGCGAGAAAAAAATAAATAAATATAGGTGGAATAAAACACCGTTCCGGAGCTCAGCTCGTTCCTCCCTCCGACTGCTCTCGTCTGTGATGGCGCCAAGCTCGCTCATTGGCTACTGGAATTGTTTTTTAAACGGATCGTTTTTCTGATTGGACAGCAAAGGATTTTTTTAAAACGAGGTAGCGGCCAATCAACGAAAACCTTCTGTTTTATCTTTCACGTCTGTTTACAAAATGGAGTCCGAACAGACTGCGCGCTTAACCAGCATCGAATTTAAACGGAGAGCAGAAACGGAAAAAACTTAAACAAAAATTATTAAAATTATTTTATTTTATTTTTAACGATATTCCACCCAGTGGAATAGTTTAAATGTTTGCCAAGGTTGATTACTTTCATGACAGGATAGGTGGTAACAGGTTACACAAAATTAACCAGTTCTTATCCTTTAATGTCAAACACCATCATGGGCTATTCTATGTCTAAAAAACTCAACTCACTTGTTTTGGATTGTGAGGGAACCTGAGCTCCCAGGAGGTTCTTCCTATGAAACAACAGTGCTGCTTAATAAACCATTGTGCTGCCCTTTTTACGCATTGTACACAGTACACTTTCAGGGTAAATGGAAGCACCACAATTTACCAAACCTGGGTCAGCCATCACAAGACCTCCCTGGAGCAGAGAGCGTTAAGGGTCTTGCTCAAGGACCCAACAGTGGCTGCATAGCAGAGCCTAGATTTGAACAGTCGATCTCTGGTTGATAGTCCAAAGCTCTACACTCTAGGCTACCACTTTCCCTAAAATCTGTAAAATACAGTCCCATACTATCAGAATTGATGCAGTTGAAATTCCCACATTTGGCCTAGCGCTGGGTGAACCAACTACTTGATCATGGTCTCGTCCCTGCCGGTAACCTTTTCAGCAATGAAACAGGCTCAATTATATGAAAGAATTCAAGAGAAGAAGGGGTTAAACATTTCAAAGGCAAACCACTAAAAGGTTAAAATAGTAAAAAACATGGAATCTGATAAGCATTCTCAACTGTTTCTATCAAAGGTCTGAGTATTTTCAGAGATTAGTTTTAGAAGGTGGTGCAACCGTTTATGAAATTCAGAGGAGAATGTAGGCATTAGCTATAGATAGAATGTTTTTGGACTGTTGGAGGAAACCATGTATCAATTTGTCTTACACCTACAATTAATTAACATTTAGTACTGTTATGTAGTCCTTAGAACTTCAACAACAATGTAGTAAATCTGTACCAGAAGACAATGAGCGAAGTTAGGAAATCAAAACAGACAAAGTCATGTCATTTTAGAATAACTTTACTGTAATAGCACATAGCTGAAGCTTCAAGCTGAGTAGTACCTAGATAAAAAAATACAAAAACTCAAATTGAAGCTCTAACAGTTAAGTTAAATAACCGCTTATCCTAATCATGGTTGGGTTGGGGTGCTCTTCAACGCTCCATCGCAGTAAAAAGCTAACATGTATTTAAAAAATGGTGTTTTGTGTTAATATTAAATTTGTGCAGCATTGATTCAATCAGATTTGGTATTGCTTCTCAAATATTTATTGATGTAAAGCAACAACAGACTTCCAAGATTTTTTTAAACCTCTGCTGACATAAATAGGACATGGATGAGGGATCTCTACATGTTCTAGCCTCTGCACCCAAACCCTAAATACAAACATTTCTTTACCTCTGAAGGACAACACACAAAGATCAACAAAAAAATTGGGTTCGGTAATGTTACCTTGTCAGCTGTCATACTAAAGTACCACCTTCTTCCTGTTTGTCTCTGATGAACCATAACCACAAAAAGGCTGCAAAGAGGAGCAGCCAAAAAGATGCAAAAGAAGGGTATATGCAATATTACATTACTAAGAGGAGCTACTATTACAAAGTGGAATAAGGCAGGCCCATGGCATCTCATTACAACTGCTGACTTGTGAAGAGTGCTTTATTTTCAAATGCTGTTTCGCTTTAAATCGAGAAGTCTGTCTTCAAATTGTATCACAAAATGTAGAAAAAGCAGACATTTTGTCAAGACAAGCCACTAATAGTTCTCTGTTAGCATGGACTACCTTTTAGCTTACATATAGGGATATATTTTGTTTGTTTGTTTGACACAAATAAAAAAAGCTAGTAACATATTCACTTAAGTAGATTTTTTTTTACTTTTTAGCAAGCTGACCACTTATGACGAGATTTAAAATTAGTTCCCTTAATGTAGAAATACTGTGGTTGGTAAGTGAACCATGATCATTTTTTTTAAAAACATTTTCCAGACTTTGTTATACATAACAGTCAGTGGTGTGGAATATAAATTGTATCCCCTGTACTTCCAGTGTCAAACAAGCATAGCTGTGTTTAATTAGCTAAATTGTCTTATGAAGCAAATTTCGGGAACTAGTTGATTTATTTATTAAGATTTTGCGGCAATGTTTTGGACTGTGGAAGGAAACCGGCTCTCCTGAAGGAAACCCACACAAAAACTCCACATCTGGCCCGCCCTACCTGGAGAGCTTTTAACACCTTAAATATTAAAGAGTGAAAACTTACCTATAAATATAGGAGATCCCTTTCAAAACAAGACATTTATCTTATTTTGGACATTTGTTGAAGTTTGCAAAAGTTATTCAGATTGTCTACAACTGTTGACCATGGGTTCATTGATTCCTTAAATAAGAGATTCACCAAAATAAATTTATTGCGACTTTTATTTCATTTGCTCAAACAAAACAATGTTAGCATGTAAGAAATGTCTAGGTAACATGAAAATAGTATGGTACAAGATGAATGATAAAATAGAAAATGAAAAATAAATGAATTTTAGAAGACATTCAGTTGGATTTAGTCCAGCACACACCTGAAAAGTCCACTTAGTCCTAGCCCCTATTGAAAATTAATAGGTCAGCAACTGCAGACAACACAGTCGACCATTCATCATCATTCAGCTGATTTCTGTTGCAGCAGAGCTTTTGTTTCCAGACCTTGCAAAACATCCATATTTACTCACTATTAACACAATCCAAACTGGTGAATGGCCTGATGATTAAATGCATATTTTGAAACAAAGTACTAAAATACCCCTTTAATAATCTACCAAAAAAGGAAGCAAAACATGAATGAGGTTATATCAGTCCATAGAATTATTACTAGTCATTTTGTTTTAAAAGTATCTCACATATTAAATGCAACTTTAGAACAAGGCACAACCCATAAATATCACAAAGAGATTCATCCATTCTTGAAACAACCTCATTTACAATGTTTCACTTCCACAACAGATGAGAAAATAAAGGCGGCTCATGAAAGTGTGATGTTCCAGAGATTGCTAAACTTTGGTGAGACTGGCATTTTCCTACCAGCAGTGTTGTCATTGTTTCAATTTCTATGGATTTTAAAGTGCATTAAATACCGTAAACTCTTTATACAAGGGTCTGAATTCAATGAGATTATTTAAAATGATCACAAATCACATATATTTGTCATCACTGGAAAGGGACTTAAAAGGGCATGTAAGCAAATACCAAAAGCCATATAAAAAGCTACAGCACAAAAATATTCAACCCTTATCCATCATTCAGAAGTCACTTCCCACCACACTTCATGTAGGTCTTTTTTTCCCAAAACTAAACCATGTAGAATCCCATAGAAGAATTAACCATGAAGATGCCAGTGCCAAAACAAAAGCAAATAATAGGTGAATTAAACAGAACAAAATAAATAGCACTTTGGATGTTGCAGTGCTATCTGGCAATCATTTGCCTCATAAATCATTTGCAAGCTCGTCTGAAAATCAGTATTTTACAGTCTAAGAGAATTTGCCCACTTAATGTTGAAAACATAGCACAGTAAAAGGGATGCTGAGCATAGTGGTGTATCGGTGTGAATTAATTATGGCTATAAAGTAGTCACGTCTTTCACGAATTTGGGATAATAGATGATAACATCAAACAGGACATTGCATGAGGGGAACCAAGTGTCAGTGCTACACTTATTGCTTATAAAATGAAAACATTAGGTAATTTCTTTTTCGTGGCAGCAAGATTTTTCCATAACATTTATAATTAGACATGCACTTAAATTAAGAAAAAAAAGTAATGAGTGTAGTGGACCAAAAAAGTAGTTCTCATTAGCAATATCTACAGATGCTGTGTTTTGATAGTGCCCTTCCTCTGTGATTTTAACTGATATTATTTTGGTTAGGAGCTACAGTGTATTACAGTAGAGAGATGTTGTTTTATCTGATTCTCCCAAACAATCTGTACACACGAGAAAAAAAATAGTACAGTGGCTGAAGAGAGTTTAAATAAATCACTGAGATTGTACAGAGATTGATTATTTCATGATTATGGGAATAAGCTACTCATCATGGCCATGACATGTTATAACATAGTTAAATGAACTGAAGGAAACGTTTGTCTTTAATGTACATTTTCAGTTTAAAATGGTATCAGGAAGACAAGCTTTACAAAGTCCTGCAGTAAGAAACTATCCAGTCTTTCAGGTGTTTGGCCAAAGAATGAATGCCAGCTACAGGATATGCAGCCTTCTTCTATTGTTAATACAGTTTGCATTTCAGCAATGGTTTTAACATTTTTCTTTCCTTCTTTGAGTTGCCATCTTTCTCTGATTGAGTAATCCATTGTAAAATGACGGTCACTTCATGTAAGGCTGCGTCCCATCCACTGGGGAAACATCAGAGCACATCTCGTAGCTCAATAGCATAACCCTATGGTGTATCTATTCTCTAGCCCAACATCTGTTTGCCCTAAAATAGCATTGCCCTCAAATTCAGAATTAATAAGGAAACTGTTATCACTATGATTTTAAAATGCTTCTTAAAAAAGTCTTTCTTGCATTTTGAAAAAGTGTCAGAACTGAAGCTGGCATTGAGTAATGCGCCATGGTTGGAAATCACAGGGATGCCATGTTCTCCTATGCAGAACTGGACTTGCCCAGCTCCTCTCTGATTGCTGGAACAAAGAAGCATGGTGTTATCAAACATCTCAGCATAGTACTTACACACACACACACACACACACACACACACACACACACACACACACACATATATATATATA
>JAYDZG010000005.1:10520907-10534971 GCA_034509265.1 Microcambeva bendego | reverse complement strand
AGACAGACAGACAGACAGACAGACAGACACACACACACACACACACACACACACACACACACACACACACACACACATTATTCCAATATCTCCATGATAAGAAACATAATGAAACAATATGGGACTAAAGGTTTTGGTAAATGCCCCAAAACTCAACACAAGCATAATGAAGCAATCTAGAAGTAGATAATTAAAGGATATAATGGTTTTCCAACTATATTTTATACTTCTGTTATTTTAATTTAAGTTATTTTAATGTAATATACACAGACAGATATAAACTCAACGTCTTACATCACCACTGTACAAGGAAAAATATCATATGTATTTAAATCTTACAATACTTCCAGGTTTCATTGTGACAAGAATTCAAGAACAGATCCCAATCATGAATAAAAAAAAAATAAATAAATAACAGCTGCATCAGGAAAGGGCATCCGGCATTAAAACTGAGCCTAGTCTTGTATGCAGATCAAAATGAGCTGTTGTGGGAGCCCCTGAATTCAGAAGTAGTATAATAGAAAATATACAAAAGAATAAAGATTGTATTCCTATTGATTTGTTCTTAATATTTAGCTTCGACTAATATGTTTTAATAATAACCAGGCGATCATTTGAATGATAAACCATAAAACAGGGTGGAACACAGGAATGATAACAGTAGGAAGATGTTTGTCCAGATTTGTTGAACAATCACAGACCTCGAGTGTGAAACACTGAGTATAAATGGAGGCCGGATTTGGCAGAATATAGGTTGAATAAACAATAATAAATGAGTTCTGTCAATTACAGGGAGATTGAGAAATACTCAAACATTCCTATTGTGTTTACAGTAAATACAATATCCCTTATAACACCACTTAGAAAATGGGCCGTTCCCATTGGAACTGCTTTTGGATCCACTCCAAGATTACATATCAAAACACCTCTTTTGTGCCTGCTAATAATCCTTATGCTATGACAGACTGAAATGATTTGAAGTGAAAGCTAAACACATGCTACTTAATAATCAAATAAACCAAAACTACATAAGTTTTTTTTTTGCCAGACAGGAAAAAACACTCTTAAAATCTTTAAAAAGCAGTCAGTGAAATGTAACAAAACAAAGACAGCATACACCTAAACAAACTGCACCTACATGAGTGGAGGGAAATGGTAAGCCTCTTCTGACAACAAATGTACTGAAGCAGCCCATCCTTACAGTCTTCAGGGGGGTCGTTAGAGAACGCGCTAACACTATTAGTATTAGTCCTCACACCTCCATCTGTAGTATCACAGGACCTCAGGGAGAGCAGCATGCTGTCCAAACAGTTGAATTCTGCCAGTACAAGACTAGACTGTAACAAGACAGGAAGGCATTGAGCTGTGACGTCCTGCCATTACGTTTACTGAGGAGGATGCACTGCCCATCGCACTTTCCGGCCATGATAAATTATTCATTACTGGATGAGCAGGGGGCAAGAAAATGCTGTGTTCAATATCAGATAGACACCAGCGTAATCTGTTAGTCATAATAAGCATTCTGAAAGCTTTAAACAATGTAAATAATTTGATCCATGAAACATCTCCAAAGCCTTTATTATTTATTGGTTTACTATTTTTCCAATTTAGCCCACAATTGGCAATATTCGTGGCAAACTCTGAATGGCATTCACATTTTCTTTTATACAATGGTTATACCTGCATTACTGTAGAAGATTATGGGAGCTGCCTCGCCTGACTAGATAGGCAGCTGTCTATAACTAGAGAGGGTTCCATTAATGACCATTATCGAGTGTGTTACAGTCTTGCTTAACTCAAACGGCTGCATCTTGTCATCTGCATGAGACAAACTGTGGTCCAGTAGTAGCCTAGCATTTAAGGTGCTAAACTAGTACTCAGAAGGTCACTGGTTAAAACCCCACCACTTTCAACCGCTTCTTTATCGCAGAGATCCTGGTATGCGGTGTTTCATAGTGAGTTTAGTTAGAGCTCTGCACTGAACATTTGTTTCATTGGGCTCTGATTTTGTTTACATTTGCTAAGAATTTCAGGTAATTTTTTAGGTGAATGGTTAGATTAATATCTGGACACTTTTTGTCTTTGCGGTATGTTGGACTTGATGAGACGTGGATACCTCTAATATATTTCTGCTATAAACTTAAGGAACTTACTTTGCACTTTGTGTAATATGGAGCACTTCGATAATATGGACATTAGTTCAGTTTACATCAAGTTTTGTGTCATATTATTATTCCATACAGTTTGTTGTTCTAAGAAAAGCTTAACTGAGATTCTAAATTAGCCGAATCGATTAAACAGTCCATGTTACTTTAACTAACATAGCTTCATGGTTGGGTACAGCGCTACTCCATGTCAACATATAAGACATCACTGCCATATCAACAGTCTGAAAATGACTCGTAATTCACTCATTTACTCGTGTTTGGCAGATGGAGGTTTCTTCACCGGAGTATATGCATTTGATTTATTGTGCTGGACATTATGGATTGTGGCCTTTGAACCTGACTGTCATTAATAAATACAACTGCATTCTAACACACAGCATATCACAAAATGCAAACCACATTCATTCACTTCTCACACCTTTGTATCCCAGTATACTTACTACAGTACAAGATTTCTACTGAGAACAACTATTCGCTAACGTCCACCATGTTTCAGAATAATAACCTTTATTCAATTGCCAAATTATAGGCACATCAGACGGTGACGTAACGTCAACTAAGGTCTCCGGCAACCAAAAGCTTTCAGTACAGAGTGAATCCTAACAGCTACAGAGTGTGTTAAATTTAGAATAACAGCAACAAATGAGGGAAACTCGAGTAACACTTTCTGGCAACTTGTCGTATTATCACACCACTAGGCTGTCAATGAGCAAACACAACTTGCTAATGACTCGCTTACTGCCCAAGTCACATCTCAGCTCTGAAATATATTTTCACTCACTGGTGTGTTGTGTGACAAGGACATAAATGAAAAACTGATTTTTATTTTTCTATTTTGCATTGTATTCCCATTTTCTCCCAATTTTGCCTAGTTAGTCTGCTGCTGTTGACCCCTAGTGATGCTCAAGGAGGGGGTGAGGACTCCCTCCGACTGCACAGTCTACTGATCACTTGTTATAAACCCCCCAAGTCGGTAGATTTGTGTGTGAGGCCGGGTTTGCACACGGAGAACACTCTGACCATACACTGCTGTTTAATTAATTTATTTCCCACCCAAGCAGACATGAGGCCAATTTAGTCTGCTGCAGTAATAAGACAATTAAGGCTGCTAGTAGATGTCCAGCCAACAAGTAGTAGAGAGTTGAAGCTGGGAATTCAGAATCTTGGATCTGGTGTGCTAGAGACTGATCATGCTGTGTTACCTATGTGTCATGAAAAGCAAATTATTGGCCATTGCTGATTTACAGTACTCTGACTGTATAATGTCTGAGCACTTGTGGGTTAAGGACCTTGCTCAAGAGCCCAACATTAGCAGCCTAGCATTGATGGGGCTTGAACCAGAAACTTTTTGATTTCTAGTCCAGTACCTGAACCACCCTCAACTGCCTACTGAGAGTTCAGGGTGTTGCTTAAGGGCCAACCGGGGAAAGATGGCAGAGACAGGATTTAAACTCACAAGTTTTTAATTGATAACCCAAAGCTGCACCCACTAGGCTACCACTGTCCACTATAAATGTTTCTGCTGCATGCCAAACCTCCTTGTTTGAAACAGCGACTGATCTCTTCAGACCAAATGTGCACATACTCTCAGATATTGCTACTGTTGTCACATGGTTATGGAATGGTGACAAACGTGAGAAGTCTTACACGTCCACATACTTATGACAATTTAGTAGACTTTGTATTCCATGGCATTCTGGGTCACTACAATGTGTCAGAGATAGATTGTCTAGCCTGTGATAGATTAGATACCTAACAAACCAAACATCCAGATGAACACTTAAACTTGACAGATGAAATCATTGGCTAGATATTGGATGAATGTAAGTAGGAGGTCTTTTTTCCAGACTACCCGGGGAGACACAGAGTCTGGCAAGCACCGAGATTGATGACAGACTCTACTAAAAAGTTGGTCAGGTTCCAGTTATCTGGCCTGAAGCATGAGTTCATCTGTTGGTCAACTGTTGCGAGTATAAGGTGTCACTGTGCTCTTTTTTTAAATTGGTCACCAAGACCTTGCATAAAGCATCACCTGATCACATTGGGGGAGGAAGGGTGAAGAGCAGGAGGTGTGTTGATACACAGGCTCCTAATTAAAGAAGTTCTGCTAAGAGACAGCGCTGCTGAAATCAATCTGCATTTACATGGGCCAAAGGTACCTGATTGCAGGACATCAATATTCATAAATAAACACCAAGAAGTAGTAGACAGGGTCGTGAACATGAATACTGTGAGTGCAGAAATAAAATCTATCAACGCACTAATGGCAGTACCTGTAAGCCATGCTTACGTAAAAGTATAAGTGGCGTCCCAGAAATTTACTTTACCTCTTAAGACTTTTACTTAAGTAATATATTTTAAGTTATCTAATATTAAATGTGCTGAAGTATCAAATGTATTTTTTCTGATATTAAATGTACTTAGGTATAATAAGTAAAAGTAAGTTTAATTATCTGCTGAACCATTTAAGTTGATCTGAATCTGAGTCTGAATATTTGGGTATATGAATAATACGGTAAATGATAATCATAAGGAAATTATGCTGTTATTTTAATAAAGTACCACTTTTAACTTTCTAGCAGCTAAAAAACACATCCCGGTAAAGTTGGAAAAGCTAAAAACTTGAAATAAATTTTTTTTTCCCCAAATGTAATCGCTAACTGGGTTATCTCTTACAGTATATTACACATCTTACTGGACTTAACTACCACATTTCTTCTTGTTTGAATGTGCAGTAACGAGTAACAAATTTGCAAATGGATGAAATTGAGTAAAAGTACATATTTTCTTAAGAAAAGTGGAATAAAAGTAAAGGTTGGCAAAAACATTTACTCAAAACATACAGTTTCTCAAAAGAAAAGACTCAAGTAGTATAATGAAGTATTCCTTACTATACACCACTGGCTAATGAACAATTTCCCCCCATGACATATCAGACTAAAACAGATCAGATCAGAATATAAATTATTTTTTTCTATAGCTTGGTTTCTGTTTCATTTGACTTCTGTGGTAGGTACAAACTATGTCAAATAACGATGCACATTTCCCTTATTGTGAAACAAATAAAATTAAATAAAGATTTTAAATAAATCCCACAATACAAATATCTAATACATCTAATGCATTTGTATACTAATACAACCTTATATGAGTGATGCACATAATTTATCCTCATATAACAACTGGCTGGAAAATCCTATACCTGGAAACTTTGTGAAGTGCCTACTGTAAGTTAGCGTGGAAGGCAGGCGACAAGCTAAGTCTACATTCAGTAATTATTTAGCTAACATTAAATACCAACTACTTATTATTGGTATGTTTTGGTACCCATCAAAACACTACTTCCTTCAAATAAGACCTAAAAGCTTTAGATGATAGCTAATTTTTGCTTCCAAATTTTAACAGATGAATAGATTTTACATATCCAAGGACTCCAAACAATTAATGATTAAAATAATTACCTGAAGCCAACATAAAAGGTTAGAATAAAAAAAACTTTTAAATGGGAAAACAAAACCAAGCAGAGGACATCTATTTGGTGATAAAGGAGCAGTAATGATTCAGAGTCTGAGATAAGGTGCCATGTTTAAAGGTTATTGTACGGCACTTTAAAAATATTCACTGTTGGTGGTTTTCTTTTCCCATTTTGTACCATTGGACTCCTTAAGCTAATTTTGTCTGGAGCTTCACAAACGTCTAAGCAGTAACAGATGACTTAGTAACACATTATTTGTCTAAGACAAATAGTGATGCATGCATTATGTGATAAACAAACCCCAAAAACCTGCATTCATTCAGATTAACCCCCACCCGCCCAAAACTCACTCCTCAGGATGATCTTAGCACGGCTGATCTTCTGCTGCTGGATAAGGCTCACACGAGGGGCAGGCATGATGGCACACTGCCTTTACCCAGGTTTTGTTCCCCACGAACCCTGTTACAGAAACCAGGGCAAAAACGAGACCTGAAGACTGAAAAGAAAAAGAAGAGCAGCTCCTGCTCTGTAGACAAGCAACGTAAGAGTTGCTGAATCAGCTCCTGTCAAGTTGTTTTACTCTCAGCCTCAGAAAAAAAACACAGCAACACTCATGGATTTAAGGCTCTGCGGTCATGAAGCAAAATCTCATTAATAAAGAGTGAGCGATGTGACATCACTGGTCCTGTCATCATTGCAAAACAGTCTGTTTATGTAATTGAGATCAGGTGGTGTCACGAGATAAGATACAAACACATACCAGGCATGCATGCCTCACACCGATTTATTCGCTTCTTCTAATAACCAAAATGAGCACAGTAAAGTCAAAGTCTGCCAATATTTCAGACAGACAGACTAGGGTGGAGTAATAGCCTGCTCCCTGACACAGATGAGATGATGCTTCCGGCATGCTTGACCAGCATTATTCCCTGTCGACAGGTCATCTAAACAGAGTATTTATACCTTGGAATAAAAATGATTAATCTACTGACACCTGATGGTTTGTTTGCATGGCATCTCCTGGTTGAGACAGAAAGCCATATGGAAGTCAGTGACCGATTCCTAAAATAAGAACCTTAGTGAAGTGGCGGTATTTTAAGTTGCATGCCTCAGCAACAGCTATAATAATAATATTCAAAAAAGTCACTGATGCTACACTGATGTCACACTGATGCCAATCCTGCCTGCTGCAATAACTAAGTGAACTTTGCTCTTTTGAGCTATTGCACATTGGGGAAATCCAAAAGCCAACCATGGGGTTTTCACTTCTTTAGTTATCAATCAAACCCTAAAACGCTCCTTAACACTGGCCATAAAATTTGTTCGTAGGGTCTTAACCTAAAGTACTGCAATACTTTAAAAAATGTATTTATTTAACCCCTATAACTACAGTAATCACTCCTGTGTAGTTTCCCTGTGCTCAGACTATATACTAACCTTGCTATGAACTAAGTTGTTGCTAAAAGTAAAATGATTAACTAATAAAATAAGTATGTAATTTATTTCTTGTTTAATTTACATAGCATTTATGTACTTACATATGAATTACGTAAAATTATTAAACAGAATTATATATTAATTGAAAGTAGTAGTAGCAAGTATGAAAATAATTGTTAACATATTTTTGTTTTAAACACAGCTCAAATGCTTTTAATTGTCTTGTTTTACATTTTCAGCACTTAGCAGACGCCTTTATCCAAAGCGTTATTACAGTATACAGGCTGAGCAATGAGGGTTAAGGGCCTTGCTCAAGGGCCCAAAAGCAGCAACCTGGCCGTGGTGAGGTTTTAACCAGTTACCTTTTGATAACTAATCCTGAACTCGTAACCATTGGGCGACAGCTGGTTTTATTGGGCTTTTAAAGTTTAAATCAAAAGTTTATGTCATGGACAATTTAGTGTCTATTATTTAGTATGGACACTAGGAGAACATGCTGGGCCTTCTTGCTATGAAGCAACAATGCATCGCCACCGCGCCAAAGAGTTTCATGAGGTGAATGCGTGACCGTATAGAAATATTTTTTTATAATAAACCTATAATATAGAATTGTGTATATTTATAGAATGAATTTGAATTATTTATGAATTGACAATTTAAAATAATTGAAAAAAAATGAAACATTTCTATATTGGATCTTTATGTTTAATAGATGTTGTAATTACACACACAAAGTGAGTTAAGAACTGTGCAGTTTCCCGAAACATTTAATGTGTTGACAATCAGAAATATAATTTTATGTTTTGATAAAAAAAAGTTGTAAACTACTGCTGCTGCTAAACATGATAGTCAGGGTAAGCACTGTTTTAAATAAGTAAAATTAGGCTGTCTAAAAGTGAAATAATGGTGGGACAACAGTAAAAGACATGCCTGATTGGGTGAAACATGATAGAGCATTCAAATAGTGTGCATCTGTGTAACAGCATGTTACCTGGAAGGACATTTATAGTAAGACCACTATCAAATCTTAGTGAGCTGGAAACTGTGTAGTTAGACCCAGACCACGTGTGTATCTGTGCAGCGATTAAAAACAAAACAACACACCCCCCATCCTATTTTCCTTTTCTAATATAACTCACTCTTGCCTCTGACCTAGACACCATAACAAAAGAGGGATTACTAGCATCAGCTCAGCAGCAGCCAATCATAGAGCAGCACATGACCACAAGGTATCAACCGTAAGAGCATAGAGGGGAAGTAAACAACATGATTAAACCGAGAACACATACCTCAGTGTACTCCAGAAATACAGCTACATAGACTAAAATGAAACATGGTTTATATATATATATATATACACACTATATATACTATATATAAACTAGAATGGGAATTGGAATAGAACAACTCTGCTCATTTTTGTTGAACACACACTTGTAAAGTATAATAAAATTGAATAAATGTAATACAATTTGGAAGTGGTCTTTTATATTTTTCCACGACTGTAGTCATGGATAAAATAAGCATAAGAAACAAAGAAAAGCCGAGAACAAAACAAGCCTCCAGCAAAACAATGCCTATCTCTCATGTGAACAGAGAAACTAGCGGACAGTTACTGAACTAATGGTACGCTTCTCATGGGAATTTTAAACAATCTGACCAGATGGTCGGTGTTCCATATTTTCTGTTCATTCAAAATGAACTCTGCAAATCATCATACTGAAAATGTATACACAGAAGAAATATATAACCATGAGAATATTAGCTCTTGATGCCTTGCTTGACCAGAAGACTTGACCAAAATAAATATGACGTAGTCATGACACCAACTTTCACTAGCTAACATGGTGACTGAAACTAAATTTAGCAATGAAATACAAACAGCTGTAAACTAATCAACAAATCACGTCCTATCTCAACGTCCTAATCCTTCCTTAATTCAAAGCAAAATATGTTATATGTGTATTTTTACTCAGCATACATTCATTAATTAAAAAACTGATTATTAGATTCCATTGTGAATTTCAAACAATTAGTAGCAATTATGACTTTTTGGGACTTTTTGTCACTTCAAGTTTTGCACCCCTGGAGAGGCAGTTTATCTAGTTCTTCGTGGTCAATTGTCTTATGCTAGGTCAGATCGAGTAATTTTTAATGTTTAATGAGTTGAAATTTAATTTAAACAGCTGAAGGTGCACCCAGGTTACCAAATTAGGCTTAATTCAAAATTGTTTGTACCTCAAATAAAAGGTCATTTAATTATTTAGATTACCAGAATATCACAAATACAATATTTTATTTTTTTTAAATTTTATCCTTTTTTATAATTTGAAAAAGGAAACTTTGCTATAGTCTGTCTTCAATTTTCTTTAAATAAAACTTGGAAAAAAATCATATTGCATCAAGTGTTTCGTTACATCCCTACTCTCTTCATATGTATTATTTTCTTTAAATAAAGATCTGGGAAAATGACTGTGCTTATCTGTGCAATGTCTATGCTTAAGAGACTTGCACTAGAAGCCACTGCAGTGTAGAATATATTATTATTTTTACAAGCCTTTACAAGCATCATTCAAACAGTTCACATGTGCTCCCAGTGGCTTCTTAAATACATGTATTGCACTAAAGTAATGTCACCTTTAAATAGGAAGCTGTGAGGAACACACAGAATATTTCTACAAACAAAACTCAGTAACCAGGACACATGTTTATTTTAACTTTACACTAGAACACTCAGTGATTGAGGTAGATGACAGAACCCGAGATGACTTCTAAACAGAAAACCCACAGGAATAAAAAAAGCTGCAATAGGAATAAGACTCAATAAAAAGTACTGTTCAATGTAATCTGGAAATTGTGGTCAGTTTATGTCTTTACAGTTCAATCAGTACAATGAACATACACTATTTGTGCAAAAGAACTTGAACACGAGCTTGGTTTCCATGGCATTAAGAGAGTGACCGATGAGAAAGTTTCAGTTATACCACCTCTTTTGAAAAGGGTTCACAGAGGACTTTAAGTATGTCTGTGGGAATGGCTGGGGACCAATGTCGGTCAAGAAAGCCTCGGTTGACGTTCTAGTTACATGGCTGGGGACCAATGTTGGTCAAGAAAGCCTCGGTTGACGTTCTAGTTAATTTTAAAGCTGTTCATTAAGGCCGAGAACAAGTTGGTGTAAAGACTTTTCTTTCTAGACAGATAATAGACCTTGCTTTGTGCAGACACAAAGCCAGTTGGAAAAGAAAACAGCCTTCCATACAATGTCAGTACATCATTTGCTTTACATAAGTGATTTATTACACCTGTTACGAAAATGAATGTCCAAATACTACATTTCAAAAGGAAAATCTGTACTTTTAACTCACTACATTTTCAAAATATGCTTGTTACTTTAGTTGCAACTAAATTTTTTCTGATTTACTTTATCTTTCTATTTAGATTTCTCTAGCGCATGAGTGAGTGCAAACTGAATCACTTTCCCAAATGACTCTTTTTGAAAAACAACTGGATTTGAAATATAATTGGTGTGGAAGGTCGTGTGAGCAGCAGTTATGATTTCTATGATCTAAACACTGTAATTATACATTCTGAAGTGGCTAAATGTAATTTAAGAATAAGATCAATGTTTTGAAAAGGTCACATTTTGTTGCAATTCCTCTTTTAACGTGTATTAAATAGGTCTCGACCAGATAAAATACTGTTTTAAAGATTAACCCTTTGAGTGATGTGTTTGTGTACCTCGTGTAATTTAAAAAGAGATATTCTGGTCACAAAACTTTTTTACTAAAAGTACATTTAAGTAAATAAATGTATGTGATGTAATAAAGGTATTATGAGCAAATGTTCCAGAAAATACAGACAGACTCTTGGCAAAACCTGAATAAAGAAACTTCAGACTCAGCTTTTCAGATCAAGCCATTTCTCTCTCTAAACAGAGATGAGAATTGTCTAGACTATGGTCTTCTCTGTGGTTCTGTGTGGTAATGAATGTGAAAGCAGGACAATAATAAAATTGGACAGGAAAATATTGACATCTTTAAACTTTGCTGCTGGCAAATACATTTAATGGTGAGGAAGACAAACAAATGGATGACCTGACCTCTAACTCAAAAGCCCAAATAATCAAACCGAGGCTCTCTTATTTTGAACACTCTGAGAAAATTAATAAAATTAATTAATTGATAGATTTATAGGTAAGAGAGAAAAAGTATGGGCAGCAAGATGGATTGATACAATTAGAGAAACAATGAACAAGCCTGGAGAGCAAAACAGAAAACAGAATGTTCTAGAATAACACTGTCCATATAATCACCAGGAGTCAGAATTAACCTGCCGGCACTTAACAAGCATTAACATGAACATTAAAATTCTCAATTTACCAGATGATTTTTGACTTGCAGTATTGTGACAGTGACAGCCTCAGCAACTGAGAGTTAAGGGCCTTGCTCAAGGGCCCAACAAAAGCATTCTGGCAATAGTGGGGCTTGAACTGGCAACCTTATGATTACTGGTCCGGTACCATAGCCAGTAAGCTACAACTGGCAAAATATCCAACACTTAATAAATAAATACAGTGTTTAAGGGGAGACACTGGACTAGTACGATTAAAATATTCCAAAGCAATTGTTAGGATTCATCAAGTGATGCATATGTGCTGCAAGAAGAAGGTCAAAGTAATGCACCTTGGGTAATTTTATAACAGTCATGGTATTAAAGACTGCAGGCTTTGACTATGTGATAAGATCAGTGACGCGGACACAATTAACAGCACTTTGCATAATTAAACGTGTCACTATAGTGTAATTATTAGGTGGTGTGAAGCAGCAGTTCCCTGGGGTCCTACAGAGGGATAGATACCCTGTTTATGCACAGAACAGCTTGACTCAACTGAATGGTATAGAAAAAGTTCCAATGGTTCAGTGTTAGTCTAATTGACAAAGACGCAAAAGATAGAATGCAAAGAAAATAAAACACTAGAGGTGTAAATCACAAGATTCAGCATGTTGGTTTTTTTCGTTTCATCTTTTTTGACCACGACCAAAATTTGCACTTTTTTCACGATTCACATGTGCTCTTTGAACGTGACCCCTGCAAATCCCTGGGGGTTTAGTGTAATGTGAATTGCAGATATCTTGTATGGCCCTTTAAAAGCGTTAAGTGTACAAATGCTAGAGCACTACAGAGGGAGCGAGTGTAGGGAAGATATTCGACTCGTTGTTTTGTGTTTGCACTGAGCATGTTTGCCGTTCTTGAGACCTCACTTAAATGTTTGGATATTAACTTACTTTTCACTCTCTACCACTCAATCCATCAATACCATCTGTAAAGTCATAGTTTAAATCCAATACGTGAAGAGGGGACACGAAAAAGGCAGTTTAAAGTAGACGAGGTGGCCCGTACAAAATACCACCTCAGGTCACGATTGGTCTGCGTGCCGAACTGTGGACATGCCTGAAGATAATAAAAGTCATAACACGACTCTCCATACAGCTTAAGAGAAGTGTGGTGCACAAAGATGAATAATAATGTTTGAATGCACATGAGTTTGTCACATCGTATCATTTTTAATGTAACAGAATATTTGTGTAGAACCATACAAGTTCACACTACCACTCATACGCTAAACAAGTACATACAGAGCAGTTAACGTGAAACCAGAAATGTATATCCCAGATAATAACAGTTTCTCCAATTAGCACTACTAGAATTACTGAGTGAGGTCCTTGGTTGCTTGAATTGCATTCACCAGAACCAGGATGAAACTTTGTAGTGTTTTTCGGCCTGAGTACTCAAAAAACCTCAAAGACTGTCTGACTCAGAATATAACAGGATATTCCAATATAAAAGCAAGTTCCAGAATAGAGGACACTCATAAATATAAAAAAAACACAGTGTGAGTGGCTAGCAGAGACTTCATTTGAAGTAGCTATAAGAAATAACATGTGAGAAGAACTGAGTGCATACATGTCAGAGTGGATGTATGTTAGTCTGCGGCTCTTCCAGCCAATGCGGGGGTGGTGCATGTGACAAGTTCCAACAGGGGAATGGAAACCGCTAGATAAAAAGAAAGGGTGGGAGAAAAGAACACCAATTTTCTTTCGATTAAGTCCATTTACCGCTTTCTACATGCAGCTCACGCGGCTTTGTCTGGTAAATGTAAGTCATTTCAGTTTTGAGAAACAGTTCTTTGGAGCGGTTCTTTCAGATGAAAGAATGTATATTGATTAGCTTTCCTTAAGACATGAAACTGTGGGATCCTGAGGGGTTTGCATCGAGATTGAAATGCAGACTAACATAGTGCAATAAGGATCTGCAGAGACTTTAAAACATACAAAAGAACAAAGAATTGGCAGGCATAATAGTGACGTGTTCGTGTTCATCTTACTGTTCTAAATTACTGCCACCTAGACTATCATACACTGTCCCTCATTTAAGACGGTATAAAGACGAGTCGAAACTTCTGTCTTGTGTTTTAATGGATTAGTCCGATGTCTTACACCAGGTTACATGAACGGCGGATTGATTAATTGTAGCGTTGTATCAACACACTGAGGCTTTCATTCCATGGTGCTCAAGATGCTACCAAACTATGTCTACAAAGAAAAAAAAATAAAAAAAATAAAAAGAGGGTTTCCCCCGGGTGCTCTGGTTACCTCCCACAGCCCAAAAACATGGAAACATGGCCACTAGGGTGCATAGAACAGTGCATTGTAGTGCCGGTCCAAGCCCAGATTAATAAATAAACTACTGTAATAATAAACTATTCCGAATCAATGTGGACCACCATCCGCTGTGGCGCCCCCTTACGGGAGCAGCAGACTTAAGAAATCCCCCACCCCTTCAAATAGTTTTGCACTGACACATATAAAGCCAACAAAATTACCTCCCCCAACCCACACACACACACACACACACACACACACACACACACACACACACACACACACACACATTAGCTCTCTCCTTCAGCTGATGAGTATGATC
>JAYDZG010000005.1:10383419-10398065 GCA_034509265.1 Microcambeva bendego | reverse complement strand
GGAGACAGAAAGTAGCAAGGAATGTAATAGCAGCAAGTGTACTTTATCTGAATTTCCTATACTGTCCAAACATTTTCTAATTCGAGGTGAGGATTAGTAAAAAAAAACATTTGATAAATGTCTCTTAAATAAAATGTTTTTATAAATTTGTATTATTAGTATTACAGGTATTTTACAGAATAGTTTTATTTATTATTGAATGTATTTCAAAATGCAATCCATGAAGACAAATTATATCACAATCTTTGTACAAGTAAGTATTACTTTATTCAAATGGAGGCTAAAAGGAACTAAAAGAGAAATATGTAAAACAAGTGTAGTGCAAGGACAGGGTTATGCTGCATGCAGCTGGTGTGCGGCATACCAGCTGTGGTAAATTAAAACGCTTGTTTAAATAAAAGGAACATCTGCATCTCATACACAAGAAAATACAGTGTCCGGTGTAAATTGGCTTTAAAGCTGCATGTAAACACGGCTTAGGTTAATGTAAACTGTCCATACTGTAATAAAGTACAGAAATAGAACCGTTTTAGTTAGTCAGTGAGTCTGTATGAAGGAGTTATACATAGTTTAATGTTGGTTTCATTTCTACCTGGAAGCCTCAAGAACAGATTTAGAAAATTAGCTGTTTTACTAAATATAATTTTATTGAATTCTGTCAATAAAATAAAAACTCCTTTGTCAGTTTTGTCATTGTATGAATGAAACAGCATCTTTGCAGTGTTCTTGCCCGAATCAACAGCATTTGGTTTATTAGTGCTTGGCTGCACACTCACCCTCACAAACAGCGTAAGTTACAAAAAAAGAATGCAGAAATGCTGACTGATGAATGAAAACAGATTAGCAGTGCTTCAGATGATCTTCAGTGGCCACAATTACTGTCAATCAAGTTCACTTGATTTGAATAAGACAAGACCTTTGAATGAGGCGTGATCAATATATTAGGCACCTCTGCCCAATGTTTGTCACTGTCCTAGTTGTTGGCTCTTAGTTTCTTTTCGGTGTGATTATGGAAAAGAAAGGAACTATGTGTATTAAATGTTATTTAAAATTTAGGCTTTAAGAGAAGTCTTTGAAGTCTTACATAATAAGGCGGACTATGGTATGCATGAATAAATCCAATTAGCTTTTGGCTTAAACAACTGCAGTAATACTATTATTCAATAACCAAGTAGGCCTAATCATGCCAGCTAATGCATTATACTATATTTACAACATGAGTAGTTCTGGTTCTGGCTATTTAAATTTATGTTTACCTGCAACAATATGTTCCTCCTCCTCAGGATTACAGTTCAAGACCTCACTAAAGGGCGAGAAGGGGATGTTAGCATTCAGGCTGAGCCCCAGCATGAAGTTGTGCACTTTTCCAGCTCTTCCCTCGCGAGTGTTAAGCAGGGCTGAGTCACTAAAGAATGAGGTGACCATGCGCTGCATCCAGCTTTCCTGGGCTTGTGTTTGTTGGTCATCCTGTGTTCCGGCTGAAATAAACACAAATATATGAATTGAGGGTGAAAGGTTCAATCCTAACGTCCAGTGCCTGTGACACAAATTTGACAATTTTTATAATGACAACAAGTATTGAAGTACTGCCAAAATTCCCCAGGAGCAACAGCCAATCAAAGTAGGAAATAATAACAATAATTACATAATTATTGTTGTTTTTGGGGTGGATGTAATGGGGTACTTGGATATTTTAGGTTGATGGATCTTTGCATTGTCTACATCTGTTTAGTTTATGTAATTCAATTGATTTCTGAACTGAGAATGGATTTAGGCTACCCAGCACATCCTATGCACATCCTATGACAATGTTTGGAACCCTGAAATGACTTTTAACAAAGCATTAACAGACCCCATATAGGACACCAATAATGAAAGCTCTACCTTATTCACATCTATGAAAATTGAGTCATGAACTGTGAAACGGGTCTTTTCCTGAGCAATATGCTATTTGCTGGGAAATTCAAAATGTAAGGTTAGTGTTTCACATTTTAAATTCACATAAAATTCAAGTGCCTCCTGTTTACTGGTTAATCTGCACGATGAGGCATTGCAATCCTATGGAAATTCAGTTACTACTAGGTTAGTCAAACTGCCCTAGATGTTGAAGTCTGAAGCAGCTAAAAACAACTGGAAAACTCCCAACCAATTTTGTGGAGAATTTTTGTATTTGAGACAGAGCCTTGTTCTGTGACGTTCTAGGTTTAGTTTCAACCAATAAAATAGGCTGTGGTGTGCCTTGTAGCTTCCATTTATTCCATACCTTAAATTTATCAGTGTTATTTAATGACTGCAAAATGTGGCACTTTTCTTATAAATATGTGAAAAAAAGATTTTTGGAAAATGAGGTCCATGGATTTAAGGATGAATTTAGTAGAGCTTAGGATATACAGTGGCATACACCTACCTAGCATGAACAGAATAGTCTCTTACCTTTCCGTGGCTCTTCATCATTGTCTAGGCTATCCTCTCCCAAAATGTGCTGGGGCTTTATATGTTCTGTAAGGCAAACACATTCAAGCAATCAGTTTTTTTTATAATACACAGTGGTTTCATTGATACACATTATTCTACTCAGAGAGAAACAAGTTCCCCCTCCAACAAATGTGAAGTAGTCGACTGCTTCATTTCATCTGCATGAAGGGAACTGATCAGCATTGCATAAAGAGAAACACACACTGCAGGTACCATTAAACAGCCCTCCAAGGTCATCACTGGAGCAGGTATGAAGAGCAATTCCAAACCAATTATTTTCCAAATAGGCACCTGGCTGCCAGTAGCAGAGCTGAGATATGAACCCACAAGTTTGACATGGGGGAATAACAATGTTTAGCTGTTACAGGAAATGAAACACTTTATTTAGCTTTACAAACCCACATCTAGTCAGATATCAACACAGCAATCTGATAATTATCATACCGGAAGCAGGGCTCATATCTCCCTCAATGAGAGCTTAAAGTTCTGTTTGGTTGATAAAAGTAACATGGGCTTAGAAAACATTGTATTATTTAAGCCTCTCTGTATATGTGTTTTTGTTCTGTTATTAATATTAGTTAGAAAAACTTCAGTTTCATTTACCACCACATTTAATCACTCTGATGCTACAGATACTACTCGAAATGTGGGAGTAAAGATTGCAAGTAAAATAAAAGTTTTACTCTCGTCAGTGACAAAATGTGATCTGTCTGCACCGTACCCAGCTCCTCCTCCATGGTGCTTCCCCCAAGTGCATCCTTTATTCCCAGGACTCTGTTAATGAGAATGGAGAAGGCACTACCCCAGACCCCTAAGAAACACACAGGACATCGCATTAAAACCAACAAACTGAAATTAATAATAAACCTATTACACAATCATCAATGTGGTGGTTTAACCTGATGTTCATGGTTTAATGTGGTGGTTTAAATGTTTTTATAAAAAAATATTTCCAAAATGTTAGAAGTACTACTAAAGCTGAGTTGAATACACACGTTTACATCTGTGAGGTCAGCATTTGATACTGGACATAAAAGGTTTGGCCTGCTGTTGATGTTCTCAGTTCTTCCTGAAGTCCACAGTGGCAATATGATCAGGGCTTTATGCAAGCTCTGTTATGCAAGTTCCTTTACACCAAACCTCAAAACTATGATTAAGTCATTATTAGCAGAACTGTACACAGGGGAACTGGCCCAGGTATGGGACTGTTGTCACAAAGTTGAAAGCATAATATCTGCTTTTCATTTTTATATATCTGTTAGCAAGAGGTGTGGCTTCAATAAGCTTCAATAAGCTTCAATAAGATTTTTCCTTAGAACTTAACTATTAATATTTACATTTTTAACATTTAGCAGAAAGGTTTTATCCAAAGCAACTTACAGTTATGACTGTAACACCATTTTGAACAATTCTGTTAAAACTAGTATGCAAAGGGTTTTTTTTCAGATAGACATGTGCTTATTGCGTATTGAAATTTCTCTACTCTAAAAAATCAAGAACCCTCCAGGATGTGCTTAAAAGAGGAAAACTCAGGAGTAAATCCTACCAAATGTTATTCCAAAAGTGGTCAATATCCAAAAAATGTCCCATACGCGGATACACCACACAATGAACAAAAAAGGGATCTATGGGTGAAGGTAAATGAGTACCTCACTGCTAAAAGATAACCATAAAATAGAGAACCTGTACCAAAATGTACACCGAAAAAACTCAGTCCTCCGGGGACATTGTATGGAAAAATAAAACCAAACTGAATTACTTTGGGAGTGCATATAAGTGTTACTTTTATACATGAAAAAATGAAGCCTATTTTAAAAATGTACCCCCCTACCTACAGTACAAATGGTAGAAATGGTGGCTTGTGGGACTAGAGGCATCAATTATGTCACAGGAATAATTAATTCAAAGGATTATAAAAGTATTTTAGAGTATAAGGCTTGCACCTTCACACAATAATGGATAAAACAAAAAGAAATTGACTTTGTAGTCTTAGTTTCACTGTGAAGACCCTTGAAAAGAGTTAAATTATGCTTTTAAGAAAAAGGAACCTTGCATTCACATCCAGGAGCTTGAGAGAATAGGTGCAGAAAACTCACAGGGGATGACAAGATGCAGCTATCAGTTTGGTACCAGGTATTAGAAAAGGAAGCCTTTAATCATATCCACAACCAATTGTCAGATTTTTGTTGAATATTTGGGCATATTCTAATTATACTCTTCTACAGACAAGTTGGGACACATATCTACTTATTTATATAGATATGGGGCACTATTTTACACCCTGTGCAAAGCTTGTTGCAATGCTCATTGCTATCTTACAACCCACCAACATTCCCTATTTTTATTCCCTGCTTGGGAATATATTTATGCCATTGGGCGTGGTGGAATTGAAGTGAGGTGTATTCAGGTAAATTCCTGGCATATTGCTATCTTACCAATGGAAAACTTAGGTGTGCCACTGACTGAAAAAAACCCTCTGCGGATATCAACAGTCAGACGTTCACTGCTATCATGGCAGTGAATTGTCTGTACACCCCCACTGTTTTATGCACACAGCAGTCCACAAACCCTGAGAGCATTGCCAGTTGCCAGCTATGCAAACTATTACATCAACAATAAACAAAATACAAAATAAAATACCATTATTCTACATTCCATAAATGACCTGCTCGCACACCTTCACAGCATGAACGAGCAGGCCAGTTTCCTCTACTGAGAAGCATTGGACTTGTCCAGGTAGCTGCACCATGTAAATAGCAAATCCGCCAAAGTCAGACTGCAATTCTTAAAAATTGGGACATAAGCACATCTAACATTTTTCCTTATTTCAGCAAGTTGTCCAACAAATCTGTCTCTACAGTGTGTGACACTGATTTTTTTTCTCTATCTATTGTAGGTATTTTGTACCTACATCTCCCAATGTAACAAATTGTAAGTACTTTCCAGGTGCAGGTGTATTTCATGTCCTTTTACCCCTCTCATTGTATTGTGTGTATCTGATTTAGTGATGTAAGTTGTGCCATCTTACCCATTAAGAAGTGCAAAGGGTTTTCCTCGTACTTCTTAACTACAGTTCCCATGAAGAACTTTGAGCCAAAAAAGTCAGGGTTCATGAATGTACCATATTTAGCCATTCCTATCTCATAGGGGCTAAATTCCACCCAGTCTGTCAATCAAAACACAACAAAACAAGTTAATGACCCCACTCAAGCATTTTCAGTTTTAGGAAGGGTTGTGGCCTTGTTTTTCAAACACTGACTAAAAATAACTTTTTGACAGTAAATACATGAGCATGGAACAAACGCCTTGAGGATATTTTTGTATTCAAGTTCCACATAGCATGGCAGATCAATGAGTGACAAGGTTCGTCAGAAAAGAGCTTTGGGCTTATTGAAAAACTGAAGAGGGTGGATCAAGTTACTCTTTCATGTTACAATGGAATACTATTTTAGTATCAGAATGACATGGGAAGATGCCTGTGAAAACAAACAACACTGTGATGAGTGATACTTTCCCTTTCTGTATAATTTCTCAACAATCACTAACAGTTCAAGCCTCATTAGCCTTTTTAATAGCCTTAATTATGATGTGCAGTACATTTGAGAAATTAGATCTTAATTATCAGGCAAATACAGCACTAAATCAGTCATTTAATGATAAGATGAAACATATACAATTTTATTTTTTAAAAGTTAAGCCGCAATAAATGAAAGCTGACATTAATTTCCTTCTTCTGGCTGCACCCATTAGGGATTGCTGCAGTGGATCATGGTTTGCATTATCAATTTGGCATGGTTTTTATGTCAGATGCCCTTCCTGACACAACCCTATCTATTTATCTGGGCTTAGGACAATTTCTTCAATGGACTGATCTATGCATCATAGTGACTAGGTACATAGATGACAATTCAGTGTCTTCAAATAACCTGACGGACTATGTGAGAAAACCTACGTAGACATGAGGACTGTGTCACCTAAAAGCAACTAATAAGTTAACTTAGTTAGACATTCAAATGATCAAAATTATGATAACAAAATAACAGTAAGGGGGAACTGTGGAAATCAAGGTAGGAGCGGAAGGACCCAGAAAACTGGCATATACTGTAGGACTGTCTGTGTACACTGAAACAATTTCTTTAAAACATAAAGTTAAAAGATTTCAATATTTAGTGCAATAAATAAAAAGGTGTGAAATCATTTTGGCTATATTCGGATGAAAAGTAACGTGTATTTTAAGTTTAAATAATATTTTCCTTTTGTTACTTCAACAGCGGTGTCCAAACTTCATTAACACACCTTTACCTAACTGCAACAAAAATCATAAAAGCACTTTCCATTTATCTTTCAGATATTAAACATCTAGATGTATTTAACAAGAGCAATCATTCATAATTTAAGCAATTCCTAACAAATGCAGAAAGTTAAGATCCATTACACTTCTTGTTGTTGCACAAATATGTACACTGGACTTGGTTGCTAGGTCTGTCCGATGCTTTGATACTTCTAATATGTCTTTGACGCACTTATTTATGACGTCTTTGTGAGTTAGAGAGGTTCTAGAATTACACACATCACAATACCTGCTCTAAAAATAAAACCACTAGTAGGTGCGCTTATTTTACAGTGATCCACCTGGGTTTCCACGAATAATTTATTAGAGATAATGTGGCTCTGGAATGTAGCTGGTTCAGTTTTGTAGCTCAACAAGGCAAAACATTATAAATAGAATCCTTATTCATTGAAGAACAACAGTAACTCCTCTAACTGCAGCATGATATACTCATAAAATAACCAACATTCTTTTGTTGTGTTTTAGTAATTTTTATAATACATTAATAATTTGAAACACAAGGCCAATTTATTTTTTATTATTTTTAGGGCTCTTAAAATCACACCTATTATTAACCGGTACATGCACCTGGCTGGTATTTTCTAAGATAAAAGATTCATCAACTAAATATGGAAATGTTTAGAGTATAGTATAGAAAAGTGATCAAATACAATGTAACATAAAATAGGATGTAGCATAGAAAATGGGTGTTAAAACTGACCCACATTTTTCAAACAACAAAAAACAGTTCAAGACTATTTAGCATTGGATGGGATTTAATTGTCAGAAACATAAACACTTTTTAAAGCTTAATTTTGGATGACATGTTTCCTTCCAGCTTAATTGAACACTATGTAAAGTTTAGAAATAACTACTTTGGGGACTTGCTCCAGTCTGGGAACGACCATTTTTTAATTTCAACATGAAAATTAGAGTGTGACCTTCATTTTTAAAAGTCCTGGGGAATTTATTTCCTAAATGCTATAATGAGGAGAATTGTACTCTACAGTGCCTTGCAAAAGTATTCACCCCCTTGACTTTTTTCATGTTTTGTTACCTCACAACCTGGAATTAAAATGGATTGTTTGAGGGTTTGCATCATTTCATTTACAGGAACATGCCTACAACTTTTATTGTGAAGCAGACAACAAATAGGACAAAATAACAGAAAGCGTCAGTGTGCATAACTATTCACCACCCTAAAGTCAGTATTTTGTCGAGCAAGTCACTTTGGATAAGTTTCTATGAGCTTGCCACATCTTGCCACTGGGATTTCTGCCCATTCCTCAAGTCAAAACTGCTCCAATTCCTTCAAGTTAGATAGTTTCCACTGGTGAACAGCAATCTTCAAGTCTGACAACAGATTCTCAATTGGATTAAGGTCTGGGCTTTGACTAGGCCATTCCAAACATTGACACGTTTCCCCTTTAGCATTATGCTTTGGGTCATTGCCCCAGTCTCGAATCACTGACAGACCGAAACAGGTTTTGCTCAAGAATATCCCTGTATTTAGCATCATCCATCTTCCCCTTGACTCGGACCTGTTTCCCAGTCCCTGCTGCTCAAAAACATCTCCACAGCATTCACAGTTTCACTGTGGGGATCATGTTTTGGGGTGATGAGATGTGTTGGTTTTGCGCCAGACATAGCGTTTTCCTTGGTGGGCAAAAATTTCTCATCTGGTCTCATCTGACCAGAGCACCTTCCTCCATACATTTGGAGAGTCTACCAAATGTCTTTTAGCAAACTCAAAGTGAGTCTTTCTATTTTTGTCTGTAAGTAAAGGCTTTTTTTCTGGCCACTCTTCCATAAAGCCCAGCTTTATGGAGTGTCTGGCTTATTGTAGTCATATTGACAGATATTCCAGGCTCTGCTTGGGAACTCTGCAGCTCCTTCAGGGTTACTTTTGCCTCTATGCTGACTCTCTGATTAATGCCCTCCTTGCCCGGTCTGAGTTTTGGTGGACGGCCCTCTCTTGGCAGGTTTGTTTTGGTACCATGTCGTTTCCATTTGATGATAATGGATTTGAAGGTGCTATGGAGGATCATCAGAGATGATATATATATATATATATACAATTCAATTTTTTTTAAACATTTATGTTTTACTTATTCACATCAATTGTGTTGTATGTGGTTCTGGTAATAGTTTTTCTTGAGATTTTGAGTGGTGCTCCTTCTAATGTTTACTGGTTTTACAGTGTTTATTTTTTTTCATTTATTTGATGTGAAATTAGTGCCAAACCACTCTCTACAAAATGTAGTGCACAAGTGGAGTGGTGGGATGTTCCAATGCACAGCAGTGTCGAGAGTCTGAACTCCCCAATTTTAATATCAGCATTGCCGTTTAGTTGGGTGCCTCCCTAGCCACTAAGGAGGGTTAATTAATAGAAGGGTTGCGTCAGGGAGGGCATCTGATGTTAAAAATATGCCAAATAATTGAAATAAATGATGTGGATCAAAACTCGTAAGATTCCCACATTTCAACATGACATTTTTTTAAAATGGTTACATTTAAAACGTTACATTACATTATAGTCGTATGCGTATATGTATGTGTGTAGCTACATACATCAAGGTTTTAAAAAGGTAAGGAATTTAAACTATTTCATTATTCATTTGGTCTATTTTACACTATTGTAGCCCATCGTGGCCCAATGTTAAAGCAACTGAACTGACTTTAATATGTTTTTTGATGATGCATGTAATTCACACTCACTTTTTAACACTAGGGTTTTTACACTCACTTTTAACACTTACAGTTGTACATGATGCACATTTGTGCTCCAAGGACTGATGCAGAACACAAAAAGTGTGGAAAATGTGGAAAAAGTACAAGAATTAAACAAAAATATTTAGAACATTTGTAACATTCCTTTACATTTTGTCAAGTTAACTTAATTTCATTTGTTAATTAACATTCATTCCCACATTGCAGGCCTGCAAAACATTGCAGAAAGGTTATGACAACAAAATGTCATCAACTTTGTAATATAGCTCAGGGGTGCCCAAATAATGATAATAAGGTCAAAAGTTAATCTCGGTGAAGGGCCAGGCCAAAACTAAAACAAAATATTTTATTTTAATATTGCAATAAATAAAATAAAAGTTTTTAGTAAATAAAACACTACAGTTTATTCTAATGTACAGTGCTTTATAGATTTAACGGCTGATAGAAAATGTTCCTTTTTAGAAGAAGAAATATCTGTAAATTTCAAAAGAAAACCAGGCAAAGCAAATAATCTTTGAAAGATGAGATTTAGACCCAGTGTAAACTTACGCTGCCTCGTACACCTAATTAAAAGGGTCTCAATCCAAATAAAACTTAAGAATAAAAATTTTGTCCACCCTCAAAAGTGCATTTTCCCCACCAATCTGTAGAAATCTGTCAAACCAAGCCTCAGCGCTGAGACATTCCTGCTAACAGGAACTCCAGAACTGCCCATGTAACCTTTTACAAACCTCAAATCCAGGAATATATGTATATTATCAAATGCAAAATATTTGACAAGAACATGACATATTTGTGTTTTGTGGTTAAAATAAAAGTCAAAGTAAATCTAAGAAAGTAATTTTGAAGCTGTACAATAATTGATTGTGACCTGTGATGCTCTGTATAATATGTTACCACTTCAAACATTCCTTATTTTTCTAAAGAGATCTCCAGCTGTTAACAGAATCTAATGTTTAATGGAACCCTTAAAAACATTCCTGCACCAATCCCTGCCAAACAAGATGTATATAAATCCAGCAACATGCTTGAAAGTTGATAAGCTGTTGTTTTTTATTAAATGCTGTACACTGTTTAAAGTTACGGATTGTGGACAATTTTGGTTTAAATTGCATTACTCCACTGTGTTTGTTTCCCTTGAATGATGACTCTGTGATGAGGCTGTTTTGTGATAAGTCTGTAGGTAATGTGTTTAATAAGCACATATTGAAATGCAAAATGTATCAGTGAAACCTCTGTGTTAGCAAAACTATTTTGCTCATGCTTTTATTTTCACATCATGGAATATCTATGGCTTTCTAGCACGTTTTATGTTCTTGTTTTTCGGCACATTGGACTGGACCGCTGTATATCTATGTAAAACACAATGCAAACATATTTGCAT
The DNA here is from genome assembly GCA_034509265.1 of Microcambeva bendego. Lineage (NCBI taxonomy): Eukaryota > Metazoa > Chordata > Actinopteri > Siluriformes > Trichomycteridae > Microcambeva > Microcambeva bendego. The sequence continues at coordinate 10,387,146 of JAYDZG010000005.1, read as the reverse complement.
TCATCTGTCCCTCTGATGCTCATGTACCAGCATTATCAATACCTGCAATCTGCATGCAAACAATTACCCTCATACACAGACACATAAAACACAAAGTGAGGCTGCTTCTTACCAGCAAACATCAGCTCAGAAACATCTGGCTTAACATGTAGGCAGGTAAACAAAGGAAACGGAGACTGAGCCTCGTTAATCTTCTCCTGCAGATTACTCAGTTTAGTGTCCATTCTCTGTTTAGACACATTAACACAGACATCAGTACAACCAGGCAAACGCAGAATCAAGGTAAAAAAAAAAGTACACAAATGCTTAAATCAGTTAAGTCTTGAAGAACCACAATATCATTAACAAAATAGTTAAGCTGATTAGGAACAGTGTTATTTGGATGGGAACACAATTTGCAGCCCAATCTATGCCATATTCAGGCCAAGCTTGAAGAAAGAGTTCAGAGGGGAAATGGCTATATTTCAATCCACATTCATCAGCACTTAATATTACATCTGATTAGTGTACTACCAAAGGTAGAGTTACACAATATGAAGTACACAATATTAATTTATACTCTCAATTATGAAAAGGGTCTCCTCACAGGATCAATTATTTCTCTAGCAGCTCATGGTGCCAGTGTTTTTCTACATTTTAAAATCTCAGAAATGAAGTAAATTTAAATTTCTAAATGAACCATTTTATAAAGTTAAATAAACAGTTAAAATGATAAAAGAATGATAGTGTTATTATAATAATAATTCAGCATTATACGCACAGCAGGGATTAGTGTCTCTCCGATAAGCATGCCGAAAATATCAGTAAAGGTGACAGGCTGCCCACTAGCTTTTTTTGTCCAAAGAGCCTGAACATAGTTGGTGATATGTTGGGGCAGAAGCAGTCGGAGAGGGTTGCTGCTCACACTCTTCATCAGCTCCTGGTTGATCTGTTCTGGACCTACCTTGGGAAACTCTGGGTGAGAGTATAAGGTGGACATGTACCTGTATGACAGAGAGTAATCACATCTACTAGTTTATTTTACAAATGGTTTACGTCAAAAATAAAATCAGCTGTGTATATTTCTCATAAGAAGCAGTTTCAGTCAAGTCTGTCTTTGATTACAGCCTAGTCTTGTAAAATGACTTACTTTTAATGGCATTCCCAGAGCCGACAGGTCATGACTAATGTTCCCTTGAGCAAGGCACCTAACCTCTAACTGCTCCCAGGGCACCATGGTTTCGGCTGCCCACCGCTCCAGGGACGTGTGCTCACTGCCCCCTAGTGTTCACTAGTGTGTTTATGTGTTTTTCACTGCACGGATTGCGTTAAATGCAGAGAACGAATTTCACTGCAAAGTGATGAAAAGAGTATTCTAAATCTAAATCGAAAAAAAACCTGATCAAACAGTGTACATCTGTGTGAAAGTGAATGAATCTAGAATAAAACCCAACAGCATTGTCAAGTGTCTTGGTGGTACTGTTTTGTTTGGGATTGTTGTACAGGTCTATTGCAGAATGAGTAGAATGTCGATAAGACAATTACCTTAAAATAGTGAATTACTGAATCAGTTGAATGATTTAGCAATACATGACCCAAAAAACCTATCATGGATAGGTGGACTGTACTAAAAAATAAAGTTAATCCTGGATAAAATAATGCCTGAACACTTAAAAATTTTGTCTCAGTAGCTAAATGTCTTTTAAGAGAAGGAATTGCAACATTACAAAAAGGTAAACATTTAAATGCTTCCAACAAACACTGCACATATTTTTTTTTTGCATTCTCCACTCTGTTCTTACTTTTTCTGTTGCTTTTGCTATCCACAACCAAAATTAAAATTGTATCATAACGTACACTGGAGTAGTCATCTTAATGCAGTATGCACTCCAAGAAGTTCAAGAAGAGTAATTTAAACATTGAAATTAGTATTGATTAGTGAGTTTAAAAAAAGAGAAAACTTTCATTTCATATTCTTTGTTAAAAGTCTTTCTAAGAAGCAAAAAAATTATGTAAAAAGTACCAGGTTGATCCAGAAAGGCCACTGACGTATGTAGTGCAGTCTAGAATTCCTGACTCATACAGCGCCTTCATGACCCCTGAGAACCCAATCATTGCCCTGAACCCACCACCTGATCCTAACACAGCTATGACGGGAACCTGCACAGAAACACATTCTCAATGAATCACAATTACACTGCATCAATAAACTGTTTATTTAATATACCAGAACATTTTCTGTAATAAGCAAACTTTCAACAGAGAACGATCAGAGAACTGTAAATTAGTTCAAAAAGAACATTTCTAATGTAAGACTGCAATTACTTTTTTACTATCCACTGTGCATCATTTTGTGGAAATATTTAGAGAATCTAAAACAATCTCAGTCTTGAATGTACATGACCTTTGAGTCCACAGTTGGCTTTGAATAAAAAGGTACAAAATATGGCCTCATGAGCCTAGGGGTGAAACACCATTGTAAAATGTGCTATACAAATAAGTTTGGCTTGACTTGACTAACATAACTGTACTGATCTCATTCCTACAAGAAGAAACAAGGGATAATGGACCAAAGGGAATATCTAAGATCCGGTCAGTAGGGTGTGTTTTTAATGTCTGTAAGATATTTTTAAGAAATAAATATTATATTAACTAAGGTCAAAGGTGCCAAGTCAAAGCTATGTGGCCAAAAAACTCAAACCAGGCTTAAAACAAAAGACAGTAGTAAAATGGGGGGAGGCTTTACAATCATATCAAGATGATGTGTAAAGCAGGTGCTAACCCTAGGAACATACTTTGCATAGCCAAATATTCAGCTTGTTTAATGTATTGCATAATCTGGCCACAATTTCAGTCTGAGTCCAAGTTAGAGTAGCGCTGTTACAGCTCAAAACTGAGCCAAGAATTAGCATTGATTATGAAATCTTTCTGTTTTAGAAACTGAACTCAGAGATTTTCTCTTATGGGAAAGGTTAGCAGAAGGATACAAAAACATTTCAGTGACTGTAACTATACCTCCGTGGGATACTTTAAAGCATTATCAATACGTGAGAAGTTTAAAGAACCCCCAACATCTTACTAATATCAGACCACCCCTCAAAACTGGATGAGCAAGAAGGATATTGATCAGGGAATTTGCCGAAGTGTGAAAAGCTTTAATGGGATAGAGGTAAAATAGATGCAATTACATCCATATTCTTAAGGAACATTGAAAACTGAATATTATTTTGATCCACATTATTGTTTTGGCATAGTTTTTCTACCAAATACTCTTCCTGATTATCTGGGCTTGGGCCCGGCACTAGAATGCAATTATTCATGCATCCAAGTGACTAGGTCTTTAATGAACCTGGTTGCATGTTTTTGTACTGTAGGGGGAAACCGGAGCTCCCAGAGGAAACCTACAAAAACATGGGGAGAACTTGCAAACTCCACGCAGAAAGAACCCGGACCACCATTAATGATATTCAAACCCAAGACCTACTAGCTGTGAGCTGACAGTGCTACCCACTGAGCAACCAGGATGCTGTAAAAATGTAAAATTATAATTATATCATAATTAATTTATAAAAATTACATATTACTAATTTTGAATATTAAAGGGGATATATATATATATATATATATACAGTGGAGGAATTAAATATTTGATCCCCCGCTGACTTTAAAAGTTTTAATACAAAAAATTAAATGAAACGTCTCATAATTTTATGCCAGCTTTATTTTAACAGTGCCACATAGAATATCA
>JAYDZG010000005.1:10339353-10368922 GCA_034509265.1 Microcambeva bendego | reverse complement strand
AATAAAACAGTAATAATAGTTTATAATAATTAAAATGATAAATATGATACAGCTATAGTATAAAAAAGCCTCAGAATATTGAGAAATACATGAATATGTGCTAACGTATTATTCATTCAAAACATTTAACACATTCGACCTTAACATAGATGAAACAGCTATGACATGGACATGCTTAATGGCGCTTTTCCAGTTAGAAGTTACTTCACAGAACACTGGGTGTGATCACTGTCCGTGGGAAGAAAAAATATCACGTAGCGGTTGTCCTCGGACTAAGCTCATGACCACAGGGTGAAATATGAGTAGGATGAGTATAGTTAGTATGAGCGTAATTGCACCACACTTTAAAACCCCGCGATGTCCTTCACGTTACTTTTTCAAACTGTAATTAATGATTTTAAACCGAAATATTAACAAATATAAATAACGTACTTACCCGAAGATACGATGACAAGTGTGTATTCCTAAAAAAGATGGCATTTCTCCCGGTTATAACAGGTCCAGCATTATTACAGGAACAAGAGGAGGTTCAGCATAGGGGGAAACTAGCTCTTCCTAGTGCTCGCAAACCCAACCCCTGATCACACCATGTTCACTGCACATACACCACACTACACTACAGTGTGTTATACTACACCACACACAATCTACATTATAGTATATTATATATAATATTATTAATAAATTATACCATACTGCACATACACTACACTACAGTGTGTTATACTACACCACACACAATCTACATTATAGTATATTATACATAATATTATTAATAAATTATACTATACTGTACTACACTGCACATACACTACACTACAGTATGTTGTACTACAGTACACACACTACAGTATAGTATATATAATAATATTATTAATAAATTATACTATACGGTACTACACAGCACATACACTATGCTACACTACACTGTTATACTACACCGCACACGATCTATATTATAGTATATTATATATAATTATATATTTTACTATACTATACTACACTGTCAATACACTGCACTACAGTATGTTATACTACTCAACTAGTAAATTATATATAATACTAATATTGTACTATACTGTACTACACTGCACATTCACGGCACTACAGAATGTTATAGAATACCACATATACAACATTTCAGTATTGTACAGTATATTGTACTACACTGCACAAACTCTACACCACACTAAATTGTAACAAATGCAGATTCTGCTGAAAATGGTTAGAGAAGCTCCACGTCTTAATACAGTTAGGCGCCAATGATTCCGCTAAACTAGAACAAATGCTTTATTATGTAATTCATTCCGCTAGAGGGCGACCTAACACCACGGTATTTAATGCAGTTAACTTAAACCGTGCAAAATTGTAAAGACGAGAAGTATCTAATTTAATACAATCAGGATATGTTTAACAGTTCTTCTTATCAAACGCCATGGAGTATTAGTATTATGTATTATAGGATATATACTATTCAAAGACTCAATGTTAATTAAGATGTTAATACATAAAAGAGCAAACGCTATTCACATGTACTTAATTAAACCATGAGACAATTGACATCAAAGAAGAAAGATTCCCTGAAAACTATTGATAGTAACTGAAGTTAAATGGGGTACCTGGAGCTATATGGGCAGTTTACCTGAACCTGCTGCTAAATCAAATGATTGGTGAATTTCCCCCATCCAACAAATCAGATAAACACTTCATCAAATTATCTGTTCCATTACTAAATTTTCGAAAAGTATTTGCATGCTACAAGACTGCTCAACAGTCTGTTATTTGCTACAAAGAAATAATCTACAATATGTTTCTCATTGAATTAGTTTCTCTTTCTTTTAGAATCTTAATTTAACTAATAAGAGGTCTGTAAATATAAAGATGTTTATTTTAAAAAAAGTAAAAGATAGGCAAAAAATCCAAGATACAGTGTTTTGAAACATGATACAAAGAGCAGCAATTTATAACCTATAATGATGATTGGGTTTAAAAGAAAAATTCACCAAGTCTGTAAAAGCAATGAAGTCACAGCTCGTCATAAAAAACTTGGGCTACGTACTTCAGAAAACTGCATCAAGAAATGCCACCAGAAACAACTGCACAGAAAGAAAGGGACATGATTTCTATGCAAACTTGCATGTGTGAAGGTGCCAATCATGCGGAAGTGTATTTTTTACTTGTGCTATTGAGGCAAACTATTTTCTTAAGAACTCAGTGGTTATTTAACTGTGCAAGGCCATATCAAAACTTGTTTATGTATGGTGTGTGGACCAGAACAGTTGAAAAGCATGAGGTACTTAAAACATATTATATATGATTTTTTAAAATTATTATTTGAAGTACAGTATGTCACATCAATAACTGTGTTTCTATTATGTGCAGCTATTGTAACACCAAGAGAACGAGGTCAAATTACCTGATGATTTAACTCTTTATGATAAAGAAAGCTGTAAAAGATATCACGTTGGAATCAGAAATATTACTTTTAATACTGGGACTAGAAGAATTATATACATTTCCTAACTCGTTTGAAATAGATAAAGTCGCTCACTTTCAGTTCTCTTAGCTCGAGTTTTTTTTCACCTCGGTTAACAGCGGTTTGGCTGTGTTGACATTATTTCAACACCACTCAGACAACGCTTCCGTTTTGTAACTTTCTCACGAAGTACTAGCACAAGTACTAGTAAAGTGAGGAGTAAGAATTCTGACATTTTATCATTATTGAAGCCTTTCGACCATAGGGAGTGAAAACGTTCAGTTCTAAGGGATTCATCACTACGCAGGAAAGCTCTCTAGTAGCAAACAGAACAGAATAACTAATGTTTGCTACTAACCATGTGAAACTAACCAACGAATGTCCAGAAACGCCGCAAATTCTGGCAGAAAATTAATTCAGCTTGTTAACTTTTACATAACTAATCATAAGCAGTACATAACGCGACACAAAGCTTAGAAAGCAAAGAACTGAACCCGTCTAATAGGAGTCAACGCGGCAGTCTGCCGTTTACGTGATGACGTTGCAGGGTACAGTGCTCCAAATGAAAGACTTACCTTTGCTTTGAGCATGAAGTAGTAAAGTTTTACATCATAGTACTAATGCTTACACCTACACACACTGTTCTACCTAAGTACACTCTTTTTATTTGATTGTAATTATTTTATTTTTAAATACGTCTTTCGCGTCAACACCGACAATACTGTTACCGAATAATACAGTACAGTATATCACCGATAAAGCTTGTTGAATTTATTAGATTAATGTAATGGACACACTCACACACCCACACCATTGAGGAACAGGGAGTGTGACAAAAAACAAATACTTTTGCCCCCACACATACATGTTCTCGAAGAATAACGAAGAATTAAGTTAGAGTGAGCGAGAGAGAGAGAGAGAGAGAGAGAGAGAGAGAGAAAGAGAGAGAGAGTATCATTTTGTATTTCAGGTATCCTAATGACAAAGAGCATTGGGCGTGAGAACGATTACGTCACGATAAGTATAAAAGTCTGTGAGTGAAGAAATTTGATTGAGTGAAGCTGAGCAAGAGAGGAAAAGATCCGAGGTGCTTTATTAACAAACAGCACAGGAATGTACACCACCCTGTCAGTGCTGCTTATTTTATCACTGAGCTTCTCGGCTTGTGAAGGAGGCAAGTGCTCTTTTTTTTATATAATTTATTTTATTACATTTTCAGCATTAAGCAGAAGCCTTTATTCAAAGCAACTTACATTACAGTTACAGTATACAGGCTGAGCAATTGTTGGGACATTATGTACACATATAAATAAACCAAATGTTTTAATACTTTTAAATAGTATTTAATTGTATAGTATAGTGATTTTTACATTTTAAGTTTTCCCAATTCCCCTCAGAATATAGCCAATTTTAAACCAGTAATATAATGAAATGGAAAGTTAATAGAAATCTGCTGTAGATAGATAATAGATGGATAGATGGATGTAACTTTATTGATCTTTGGGGGCTTTAAATTATTTGCATATTAAATGAGTAATAAACATGGCATAGTAGAACTATTACATATACATATATGTGCAAATGCATGACATGATCTTAAAAACAGCACAATAACTGTAATAACTGGAATTTTGTATCATTTACAGGTGACGCCTGTTGCTCTCAACCATGTCAAAATCGCGGTGTTTGTACAGCCATTGGTCAAGACTCCTATGAATGTGACTGTACACGAACTGGATATTATGTACAAAACTGTACAACACGTACGTAGAAATGCTTTGTGTTAATAGAAGCAAACTTTGGAAGATACATGTCTGATGTGCTTTTCGATCTGTTTTGCTCAACAGCTGAATTCTTCACGTGGCTAAAGGTGTCTCTGAAACCAAAACCAAACATGGTGCACTACATGTTGACACACTTTAAGGCGGTCTGGACTATTGTTAACAACATTTCATTTTTGAGAAACTCAGTCATGCGTTATGTTCTAACATGTGAGTAGAATTCAGGGTGGAATTATTTGATAAATTTTTCTTTTTACCCATTAACTTTGATCAACTTTTTTGTTTAATCAGCTCGTGCAGATTTAATTGACAGCCCCCCAACTTTCAACTCTGCCTACGGTTACAAGAGCTGGGAGGCCTATTCCAATCTCTCTTATTTTACACGCACATTGCCGCCCATTCCTAAGGATTGCCCAACGCCGATGGGAGTCAAAGGTGAGCATCACTTGTTTCCTACCCAAACCTGTTCTTTGGCATTTCTATGAGCGTACCAATACCAACCTTAGGCAGAAATTGCATCACTAGCCTCCATACCAGAAAGTACCACAGGAATTTAGGAAAGCAGTAATCCTGTTTTTGCTTTCTTTATGTCATCATCCTTAAGGCACTATGTATCAGATATAATGTCATTAATCAGGTCTAAATTTCACCTGTTGCTATTAAACTGTTTCAGGTAAGAAGGAGCTGCCTGATGTGAAGTTAGTGGCAGAAAAGCTTTTGATGAGGAGGAAGTTCATTCCTGATCCACAGCAGACCAGTCTCATGTTTGCCTTCTTTGCTCAGCACTTCACTCACCAGTTCTTTAAAACTGACATGAAGAGAGGCCCAGCCTTCACCAAGGCAAAGAACCATGGGGTGAGTGGGTAGCCTTGTAAAAACTCTTATCTGGGTTGTTGTGGAGAGGACTGTCAGCCCTTGTGTGAAAAAACAAACAAGCAAACCATATCTTCCAAATCTGATAAGCTGCTGTTACATGCTTTCTTTAGGTTGATCTGAGCCACATTTATGGTGAGGAACTGGAACGTCAGCACAAGCTACGGCTTTTCAAGGATGGCAAGCTAAGATATCAGGTAGGTGCAACTTTCTCCTTGTGTTAGCTGGGCGTTAAACAACACTGACCTATCTTCAACATTTAGTTGTATGTCTGTGTCTTTATTTTTATTATCATAATGACTGACACTGAATGAATTGTACCATCTTTAGTATTTTGTTTTTCTTTATATGTAAACCAATGTTGTAAGGTGTACATGGGGAAAATAAGTTCGGTTTTGCACATTGTAGGTCTTGGATGGTGAAGTTTATCCACCCACAGTCAGTGAGGTCCAGGTGGATATGCATTATCCTCCCCATGTGCCTGAATCTCATCGTTTTGCGGTGGGGCATGAAGCCTTTGGTCTAGTCCCAGGCCTGATGATGTATGCCACCATCTGGCTTCGGGAACACAATCGTGTGTGTGATGTTCTTAAGCAGATTCATCCAGACTGGGACGATGAAAGGCTCTTCCAGACCGCAAGACTAATTCTAATTGGTAAGGGCACTCTCTTTCACAATCAGAAGTATTACAATCAGAAGTTGTTTTATTGGAGCCTTGTGCTGCTTGTTATGAATTAGATTGCACTTTTTTCATTTAGTGTGTTATAGGTAGTCTAAACTTAAATAAAAAATAAAAATCATATGAATATATAATCCTATAAAATCATCTGTCTTAGTGAAAAAATAAGCCCCATTATATTGTTATATTAACTGTAATAAATATGTTATGACTACTTTAAAAATGAACTGTTGCATAAACCTTTGCATCTTGCATAAATATACATGTAATGAAAACCCTTTTAACATTTATAACATAACTCTTTTTTTCTTTTTTTACAGGTGAAACAATTAAGATTGTGATTGAAGAATATGTGCAACATCTCAGCGGCTACCACTTAAAGCTTAAATTTGATCCAGAGCTCCTCTTTAACCAGCGTTTCCAGTACCAGAACCGTATCGCTGCTGAATTTAACACACTCTACCACTGGCACCCACTCATGCCTGACAACTTCCACATTCAGGCTGAGGTCTACAACTACAAACAGTTTCTCTACAACACCTCCATTGTGACTGACTATGGCATAAACAACCTGGTGGAGTCTTTCTCCAAACAGATAGCTGGCAGGGTGAGCATTGTGTGGTAGTTGATAATGAGCATAAATATGTGTTGTTTATTTCATTTATCTGGTTTGTCACAGTATTTAAAAAAAACATTTATTTGTCTTGTTTTGAATATTATTTCATAGGTGGCAGGTGGTCGGAATGTCCCTCCTGCATTGGTAGTGGTGGCAACAAAATCACTTGAGAATGGCAGACAGATGCGCTTCCAGTCATTAAACTCTTACAGGAAGCGCTTTAACATGAAACCCTATAACTCCTTTGAAGAGCTGACAGGTGAGAAGTAAATGCAGTAAATCCTGTTAACATTAACATATGAGTCAAGAATACTTTCTTCCAAACCTACCCTCACACCTCACTTAAGGGTGTTATGTTGAGATGTAGGTGCAGATAGGTGAAACGTTTACCTTTACTTGGCTTATTATTAACCTAATAATGCTGCTCAGGCTTAATAACAAATCTGGAAGCTTTATTTCGTATAATAAAATTATGTAGGAAGCTCTTTATAACAGCTGTCATATGTAAAGCATAGCAGTCAACAGAAGTTATAAAATAGCACTAATCCTGTGAAGACTCACCAGGAAGTAATGGCTTTTCTGTCATTATATGGTATTTACATGTTGACATACACAAAATATTTGGATTTAAAGGCTTAGATTTACTAATAAGTGGATTTTGAGATGAGTCATTTGGACCATTTGGCTCATGTTAACAAATGCAGTATGTTGATGATGGATGCTATCATTAAGTCAAATTTGGAGTGTCAATGGAATTCTATGTATAAACTTCACTTGCTTTCTACATAAGGATTATGTTAAAGTATACGAGCACCTCAAATTGAAATGAAATTAAAATCTTACTGTTACCCCTAAAATAAATGACTCAATGTTTTACAAAAAACACACCAACCTCAAATTACAAAAAATTCCAATAAACAACTAATTTTGTAAAATAAAGACTCACATTGTGCAGACTTTAATTTTGTAAGTTCCTTAATTAGCAAAGAAAGAATAGCATAATTAGTCTTGTTCTAGTCTTAAAATATATATGATTAAAAATGAATAGGCTAGGTGACACAATAACAGAACTCAGCTTGCTGCAAATAGCAATATAAATTGCATTTGTCATGCACATACAAGTTACATTTTGTCAAGCGTAAACTGTATTTCTTGTTTATTTTCACTGTTTAATGTCATAGAGGCAGAAGCCACATTTAATCTAGGACATTACTGCATACAACTGTATTAACTAGTGAAATCGTTTAAAAATGATAATGTAGAGTGTTGATATATACAGTCCTCAAAATTGTAGAGATGACTTATTTTCATCACTAACTATGCATTTTGTTACACTTTAGGTGAGAAGGAGATGGCAGCAGAGCTGGAGGAGCTATATGGACACGTGGATGCTGTCGAGCTCTACTCTGGCCTGCTTGTTGAGAAACCGCGACTCAATGCAATATTTGGTGAGACCATTGTGGAAATGGGTGCCCCTTATTCACTGAAAGGCCTCATGGGAAATCCTATTTGCTCCCCTGAGTATTGGAAACCAAGCACATTTGGTGGTAAAATAGGCTTTGATATCATCAACACAGCCACTCTGCAGAAACTAGTGTGCAACAATGTAAAGGGGCCCTGTCCCATCGCTTCTTTTCTAGTTTCCAACGTAGTAGATTCTGTATCAACCACAATCAATGTGAGCTCATCACACTCAGGCTCAAAAGATATGAACCCAACACTTCTTCTTAAAGAGCGAGCATCTGAGCTTTGACATCAAAGAATATCTGGTGTAGGACGATGGCAGCTTTATGCTGTTACATTTCTGTTGCTTAATAAGGGAATGACCCCACATTGCTACTGTGACTATAATAAATGGACCACTTATTTATTTATTTATTTATTCATATTTATTGTATTTATAAAAAAGCTTCTCGAAAGCTCGTTTAATACAAAAACAGACAGTGTATTTGTGTTTTTTGTAAATCTGTTTGATTTATGTTCTGTTTGACTTTTTATGCCTTTATGTTTTTGTATTTGTGATTCTAAATATTAGTACTGTAATTACACTTTTTGTTTGTTAGTTATTTGTAATTATAATACTTGAACATTTTGGACAGTTATTTAGCTATGCAAATACTATGTTTACAAGTGTTTCTAATAAGAATTTATATAATTTTTTATTCTAAAATGGCCAAATCTTGTTACATGTGTTAATAAATATTTTTATATTTTTAATATTTATTAAGATTTATTTTTATGTTTTAATAAACACAGAGATGCCATGTTGGGTAATGTCTTATATTTGATTATTATTAAAGAAAATCAAAATTACTCCTGGACCTGGGAAACGAGCCAAACATTTTATTTAATTACATGTTTAAGGACCATCTGGCTGGAGTCGCAGAGAACCACAACACAATGCTGGGTAAAAAGAAGAGTGAAAAAAAAGATTAAAATAAAATAAAAAACACTAAAAACAAAAGAGAGCCTCACTGCCTGGTCCCTCCAACAATCTATCAGGTACTGGGTGCCACCCGGACAGTAGCTGGACTGGGCGCTATCAGGAGCCGGCAAACCGGATGGGCGGGTGTGCCCTGAGTTATATCTGAAGAATGGCATATGAGAGAATCCCGCTCTACCTGCCCGATAAGTAGGGTCTGAAGGGAGGGCTAGCTGTTCATGACACCCTTGGAGAGTGAGCAAAAGCAAGCATGCTCATTCACTGTCTGAATCAGCCTCTTGTGTTTGTTACCCAGGTACTTGAGGAGGGAACTGGGGCTGAAACTCAATGAGCTCTCAAAGCCCAGAGGTTTGATTAAAATGTTAAAAAATTAAACAATGGATTAAATTATGTACGAAAAAAGTATAAAATGAATGAGGATTGCAGGCCTTAGGTGGGAAGATAAACATAAATATTAAGTTATGGATTAAATATATTTAGATTTTGGCATTGAGGGCACTGTTTTAAAATGTTTTATTTTTATTTTATTTTGCTGTGTAATTAGCCAAATCAATTTACAAATTATACAAATTCAAATAAACAACTTTAGTTCAGTTCAGTTTCTTTAATCCCTTATCCTAATTAGGGTCGGGGAGGGGTGCTGGAGCCTATCACAGCTCTTCAACGGGCGCAAGACACATGGTAACACCCTGGATGGGGTGCCAGTCCATCGCAGGTACTTACAGGACAATTCAGTGTCTCCACACACAGTCACTCCACACAGAAAGGACCTAGATCGTCCCACCCGGGGATCGAACCCAGGACCTTCTTGCTGTGAGGCGACAGTGACACCCACTAAGGCAATCTTATATTGCATGCCAATTGGTTTATAGCTAATTCATGGTGTTTACACCAAATTTACAATGAATGAGAACAACAAGAATGTCATAAAGACAAGATTGTCTTAGAGAATCCGTCAAAAAGTTTTAGAGGAAGGTGAATGAAGCCTAACACTGACTGCTGTGAGTTTTTTAGAACAGTGAAAGTACCATTATGGTCTAGACAGTCACCTGGTGTTCATAAACATGTGGCCCAAATATTTAATTACATAACAACAAAAAACATGTATAACTGTTCACAGATACATGTGCACACTGTGTTGCACAAACAGTTGCAGTTTTTATAAGTGATTTTCGGACTTCATGGCTGCTTAGTGGGTAGCACTAACACCTCACATCAAAAAGGTTCTGGGTTCGATCCCCAGGTGGGTGGTCTGGGTCGTTTCTGTGTGGAGTTTGCATGTTCTCCCCATGTCTGTGTGGGTTTACTCCGGGTGCTCCGGTTTCCTCCCACAGTCCAAAAACATGCAACCAGGTTTAATGGTGAGACAGAAATGTCTACAACTGTATTTAAATATTAACCTCAAGTAATGAATAGCCATATGTCAGCCATGAATATAATCAAAAGTGTAAAACATGATGTTAAAATCCTAATAAACAAACAAACAACACTTTTTAATTAAATATACTGTGTTGGGATTTCTTTCTGCATAAACAATTTGCTTGATAAGACACATTATTTCATTACAACTAGCTTGAGCTCTAAGCAAAGGTTTGTGATTTGTAAAAGTCAAGTGTTTGTAAAAAAATAGTGACTGCTTCAATTACGAGTTTGTATAGACTGTTTAAAGAGAATGAAATTCAGGTGCAGGTCCTGTCTTTTTGTCGAGTCATGCATCTATCTTCTTTGCCCCTTCATCTAAGCCTTCATCTCCTCTTTCCCTTGCTCTCACTCTCTCTCTCTTTGCTTCAGGCTAGGCTCAGAGAATCATATGGAACAGTGCCTGAGGGGAAGCAAATGAGAGATTCAGTTTCAACCTGATGATGCCACTTAGCCATTAACTATCTCCAGCAAGACCCCGCCCCCCCCCCCTTCCTTCCTTCCTTCCTTCCCAACCGTATGGTAGCCCTCCCTCCCTTTATCTACTATTCATATCCGACATCCCTTCCCCCTCCCTTATGCTCTCTTTCCCACCCTCTCTCTCTCTCTCTCTCTCTCTCTCCCTCTCTCTCTCTCTGTCTGTGTCACCCTCATTTACTGACATACACACAACCCTCCGAGAGTGAATGGATGAGTGCGAGAGCAGGAAGCGCTGACCAGAGAAAGAGAGAGAGCCTGCAACTGAGACGATCCAGCGCTCAGACACTTTCAGCTTGTACTGAGACCAGACGAACTGCAGATCCACTGTTCTCCAGCTTCATGTGGAAGTGCAGGAAGTGCTTCTGAGCCCTGCTTTCCCATTCACTTCACCCCGAGACCTTTTTTTTGTGTTGTTAATTGGAATATTTAGCATGACATGTTGCCCTTCTTCCTGGGAGAATACTTACTTGGAGTGCTGTGAGTTTTTTTTTTCTTTTTATGATCAAGACTGAATAAGAAGTGCTGAATAAGAAGTTCTAAGTAGGGGGACTGCCTGCATGTGTTCGACCCTTGAACACAAAACTCAAACTATTTTAGGGTCCAAACTGAGCAGGCAGACAAAGTGGAAATAAGAAGGAAAGAAGAAGGAAAGAAGAAAGAAGTTTAAATTACTTTTTGAGGTGTACAATGGATCTCCCTCCATTTAGAGGTGAGTGTCATATCTGAATTAATTTTCACTTTGCTTTATTGTTGCACTTGCATATTAATTGTGGATTCATCAAATTGTGCGAGGCTGGTGGCCTGTTCAGGGACAGAGCCCATGCATGGGGCTTGAGGGTAATCGATTGTCCTCAAGGTCAGAGCTGTCAATACAAATAGTTTTGGCAAAGGCTGATAGAGGAGACAGTATTGGGAGTGATGCACTGATTTAATTTTGTACATTGGGGATTTTTTAACATGGGTCAAATGTGTAAACGGTGAAAGTGTAAGTTCATTGTTTGTAAAGAAAACTGTTCTAACGTGAGATTTTCTTGATATTTGTGTAATTATGTCTTTAATGAATTAATATTCCCTTTCTATCTTGATTTACTGTAAATGGCTTCTTTCTCTCTCTCTTTCTTTCTCTCTCACCCGAACTAACTGGTAAGCAGTGTCTATTTCAGTCCTTCCTGGGGGTCAAATTCAGCACATCCGGAATCTCAGTTTATTGTCATGCAATCCTGCTGAGTCTCCAGAGGGTCCGGGGGAAGGGTGTGGGTTGATGACTGACAACTGATGGGCAGCCAGAGGTTTTGACTAATCAGCTCTCATTCAGCACCTGCCATTTTTCAACGACTCCCTCGTTTAATCCTCCACAAAAAACAGAACTGATCACAGTTATCCTGCCTGGACGGAGCACGCTTTGATGGCTGGTTTGACTGCTGAACACTTACCCAAGTCTCAAAGTACGAGAGACAACTGGCCATCCCTTAACAGCAATGGCATCCGATTGACCTTCTAACCACATGTGTCATTTTTTGAAGTAGCTCACTTGGTTTTACATTGTACAGCGATCCCGCAGGATGGTTGCTTTCCCCCGTACTCTCTCGCTGCCTCTGTTCTTCTCTCAGTGCCGGGGTTTTAAGTTACCAGTGTTGTGTGCTGATTGTTATGAATAATATGCCCTCCTTATCCTCTTCCTGCCTGGGGTCAGGTTACCTAGTCCAAGGATGTGTACAAGTTACCAGGCACAAGGAGCCCTGAGGCTGAGCCTCAAGGCATAGCTCACTCATCACCGATACTCCCAGAGCGCAGGAGCCAATCTTCAGGTTACCCCTTACGGCGGGCAGGACTGAGTAAACATGTTCCCTTCTCGTCTCTCTCTTTCTCATCATCTCTCCTCATGCAGCTGTTTCCTCTCCACTCGCATACACTCTGAGGCTTGCTTCTGCTGAGAAATCTTGACCTGAGACAGGTGCTGACTTGAGAACGTGAGAGATGTGTTGAGTGTTTGCTTTTGACAAAGTCAGGCATCAAAGTGATCAGCCCTGCAGGGGCTAACATCCCAGTCATTCATGCTTCTTACGGTATATCAAATTGTTAATGCAGACACATTTCAGTATTAACAGAGGACCTAATTTGATCGGTTCGACCCGTCAGCAGCAGCCACACAAATTAAAACAACATTAGCAGAAAAAGAGACAAACTCATCAGATGCAAGACCAGAAAGTCAACTCTTAACTTAAGGGGACTGGTTTTGCCGAATCACAGGATAATAAAAGCAGATCCCATATGATAAAATAAATCATTCTAGCAGTTTTGCCATTTTAAAGGAGACGCATGTGACACAGGATTTGCACCAAAAAGCATTACATCTACAACTGTTTGCCCTTATAATAGGGCTCACCCGACCAAAGTGTACCTTGCAGTTCTTTAGGTATGTTTTCTGTGAGGTCGCACTTCATTAAATGTGAGTTCTTTTAGAGGTCATTGTCAGAGATCAGAAGGAAAGAATGTCATCTGATCTTAACAATCAATAGTCCAATGCAATATGGACTGTTTAAAAATTGCGTTGAAGTTTTAGCAGTAAATTTACCATTTTGTAGACTTTTCAGTAGTTAGGGTTGGGTCACCGTTGCTGCCTTGATGATTTGTGTCTCCATTTGGCCCCACCCAGTTGTGCGGTTTAGGGAATCTGAAATTCACGAGTGCTTTGGGACATAGCAGGGAATGGTAAAGTGCATTTTTCTAGGGCTGGGGAGGGGGTTCTTCCTGATGTCAGCACCTTGCATGGAATACAGCTGGATAGTGACTTATCGATCCGTTGGCACCCTGGCTACTTAGCAAGGTCTCGTGCTTGAATGAGTGGGGGGAGTTTTAGTCAACATCTAGTGTCTTTTAGCACTTCATTTTCAAGTTAAGCACTGTAGAGTGAGGGTTAAATAGTTTGCTATCGGTAATAAGGGGTTTCCAAATTTTCTCAAAAGTCGAAACGTCCACAGCAACAACCATTAAGAAGTATGAAGATACAGCATGGTCCACATTCCCAAATGTTTTTTTTTTGAGTAGTTTATAATATTTTAATCAGTTACATTCATTTGTTTCAATTTGGGGTTTAAAAGTGCAGTGGAAATGTTCAAGCAAACTAAAGTGTAGCTTCAAGTGAAATGCTCCTGAGTGCTTACACTGTTGAAGTAAACCACATGGAGAGTACATGTGCAAATGCTCGAACAAATATGCAATCTGAAAGAGCCTGACATGATACAGATGAGCAAACCCAAAACTTCCTCTCTGGCTCAATCGCAGATGTGCGGTTGGCGGGAAGTCCAGTGTTGTTTGTGAAATCAGGCCCCAAATAATGAGCTCATGGAAATGAACAGCAGGCCCCTCTAAACAATTAGATGGGCTGATATGCTTTGACTGCAGCTCTCTGCTGGGTTTTATGCAATTACTCTTCCGGACTTCTCTTTCCTCCTCTGTGTAATTTGAAAATGTATTCTGTACTTCCGACCTGGGGCTTCTTATCTTGACTTTATGGGTTCGGAAGGAGGGGGGGACGATGGATGCTATCTTACCCTTTTTTTGCAGGAGCATCCGAGGCCCTTGCCAGGAATTCAGCTGACTGTGCCCCGGATATTTAGCAGACTGGGAGCAGACACTGCTTCCTCTAATTGATGCCCTTGCATATGGATTTCCGTTCCTGGGTAAATCAGACACGACTTTCCTCTCGTGTCTAATCTCTTCATCGGGTCCGCTCAGAATGCTTCTCTATTCATCCCAAATCGGTCTTTGTGAACACTGACCTCTTTTGTTCATGCTTAACAGTTCTGTTGTGCAATCCGAAGGGTATCCGGGAGAACGTAGACAACCCTGAAGGTTTTTCAAATTTGAGCTGTGAGTTTATTTATTGTTGTAAATTCACAAACCAAATGCTGTCCATGTTTCTGTTGGGTTTTGACATTGAATAACACATGCAGCCTGTTTCTCAATTCCAGGATGCTGATGTTTTCCATGTACATTCCACCAACCATGTTGTTCCTGTTTATGGAGGATAAGGCTTAACAAAAGAAATGTTTCAGGGAGGGGTTGTTGGATTCCTCTGAGGAGCTGGGGGAGAAGATTCCTCAGGATACTGACACCAAGTCTTTTGGGTTCCCCTGTTTTTGTGCAGTTTAATGCTGTCCGTTTCAGCTCAAATTCCCTTCCCGTGTGTCAACAGCTGTGTAGAGCAGATGCTATAGTATGATGTCAATAGCCATATCTCCAACCTCTGTGTCTAATAATAACTCTAGCAATACAAGTAAACCTGCTAGTTAAAACTAGGTGATATGTTCTTGAATATTGATTCATACTCCCAGTTCTTGCTGCTAAAAAACCTAAACTAATGGAATTGTATTGTGTCTTTCAGGGTTATCAGATGTCCCTTGATAGGTTTGAGCCTTGTATCCAAGTTGCTCTCCTAGCAGCCCTTGTGACATGATGGATTCAGCACCTCCTCATAGGATGGACCACGACGCCTTGGACCTCCAGCAGGTCTCAGTGCTCTCCATTGATCAGATCAGAGCGATAAGGGCTAACAATGACTATGTTGAGCGCCCGGTCACGCTAGACCCCGCCTCTCAGGTGGGCATCTTCTATACGCACGACGAACGCCTTCCTCAGATTCCTCGCAGTCAGAGTCAACACCAACACGTTCATCTGGCTCACTTAAGTCGTTCTAGCACCATTAGCTCTATGTCCCGTGGCAGCGCCGCATCGGACCAGAGACTACTTTCGGGATTTACGTCCTCCCATTCCGGCTTGGCATCAGTGGTGCGTTCGCAACCCAAGGGTGACCTGAAACCAGACTCGTTAAGTAAAGGCCTGGCTGACGGAGATGACTTAGGCTTGCATCTTTTCATTTGCGAACGCTGTAGCCGCTGCAAGTGCCAGGAGTGCTGTGCCCCTCGGAGCCTGCCCTTCTGCTGGGCCTGCGGTCAGCGATGCCTATGCTCAGCGGAGAACGCAGTGGAATACGGTACCTGCCTGTGCTGCGTCAAGGGTCTGTTTTATCACTGTTCGGCGGACGACGAGGACAACTGTGCCGACCGACCCTGCTCCTGCTCTTCGGCTCATGCTTGCTCCCGCTGGAGCACCATGGCTATCTTGTCTTTCTGCCTACCCTGCCTGTGCTGCTACCCTCCTGCCAAGCTGTGCCTCAATATGTGCCAGCGTAGCTACGACCGTGCCATGCGACCTGGCTGCCGCTGCAGCAACACCAACACTGTGTGCCGCAAGATCTCTGCGACGAACCCCGCACCTTTCCGTAAGACTCTGGATAAACCCGTATGACACCCAGATTCTATTACGGAATTTTCTCTTTGGCATTCCTTAGGACCTCTGATCATGGACACTCTCAAGAATATTCACTGATCTGCAATCACCCAATCAATCAGGCCTAGCTGCATCAAGTGTAAGAATGGAAACATTTGAAAAAAAACTGTCTATTTATTTATTTATTAATACGACTTACCTGAGTAAAATACATCATGCAGGCCATATGCAACTTTACTGGGAGTAAGGTATCATCCATTCTGGTGCTGTGCTGAGCAAATCTTTCAGGTTGGAAGCCATGGTGGGTACTTGCGAGTCAATCATGAGGGCTGTGTACCTGACGACCATCCTTAGCCATGCTGCATGCACAATCGTCATGCAAGGTGAATGACGTTTGATCATGTTCGGATCTATAGACGAAGTGACAAAGCGCCCGAATCAAATCTACGGACAATATGAGTACAATCCAAATATTTCTGACACTGAAAAGGGACCATTCAAGGAAAATGAAGCTCATTCAGAAATCGGATGTGAAAGCAGGTCACGAGAAAAGCCTTGGGCTCGGGCATGTGTGGATTTGAATGGATGAACCTGGGATATTGATTGTGTGTCTGTGTGCATGTGGTTGTGTACAAAACACACACAAGGTGAACGTGCATGTGTGGGCAGTCTCAGGCCTGTGTCTGCTGTCAGCATTCCTTTTTTATTTTTAGAGAAGCTGCTCTGAAAGACAAAGTGTCTGGTCAGGTTTCCAGCCCAGGGCAGCCTGACGCCAGCCTCTCCCAAGCGCTTTCACATCCTTGCCATTCCACCCCCTCCTCTTGCCCACTGCTCCTTCTGATATCGGTAGTGTAATTCTTTTAATTCTCCAACAATGGGACCAAATGCAGTTCAGTCATCGTACATTCCTAATCAAGACCTCAGCCAGGAAGTATTTGACTTGTG
This sequence comes from Microcambeva bendego, assembly GCA_034509265.1. Lineage (NCBI taxonomy): Eukaryota > Metazoa > Chordata > Actinopteri > Siluriformes > Trichomycteridae > Microcambeva > Microcambeva bendego. Next base: position 10,351,918 of record JAYDZG010000005.1, on the reverse strand, counting down.
TCCTGTTATTTTTTTCCTGCTGCTTTCAGGATGACATGCTATGCCATTACTTGGAGAACTATCAAAATCAATCTTTACGGAACGCCTAAGACCACTACGGGCCGGAAAATAGCACTTCAGCGTGGAGCCTAAACAGCATAGAAAGCTACCAGGGTGCCCTATTTACTCCATAGCCATATATTTCTAAGCACTTTGGACTTATTGACTGGCTCTCTTTCACTACTGTGTCTGATCGGCAGGAAGTGAGGGCAAACAAGGGCTTGCCCTGGACACAGAAACTGTGAACTCCTTCGAGACAAGGACTGAGGATTGAGCTTGATTGCCTGACCAGAATGAAACCATACTTGGGAACAAGGTGAAACAGATGCACTAATATCCAAAACAGTGATGTGAAAGAAATCAAGTCTGTTTCAAGTGTGTATTCTGCCCATTTATATGCACACTGCTCCTTGATGTTAAGAGTTCCTTTGCTCTATTTTTGTATGTACGTAGGGTTGTTATTGTATTTCTATTTTTTATTCCATTCAGTTAAATCAGTTTATTATTGTTATGATTATTTGCTATTAGCCTCGACAATTAACTTTAAATCAAAAGCCTTGCTTCCAACTTACTTCAAGGCTGCCTATATTTTATGGGGGAGAGGTCCTTTGTGGTTACCATTCGTTGAACATTATAGTGCTATGATTACACCATTTGATCACCCTATAATGATCTAACTTATAATAATTACTGTGTAATTGGGACTATTGTTTCACTGTTGCAAAATTGCAAACCCCATGAGTAGATTTGCCCCTTTTGCGAGTTGCTCAAATTCCTTCAAGACAATGATATATGAAAATTTGAAAATTCCATTTAGATAAAGACATGTGATTAAATGTTACACTCGTTCGGCTATATTTACACAAGCAAGGATATAGCAGTAGCAGTACAATCTAGGACTGGTTTGGGGCTCACAAAAAAGGTGCCATGAAGGTGTCATTACTCGTCAACAGTTTCCAATATTCACATATGCACCTTAAATGTGGCCTTTTCTGTTTGGAATGCAAATATTTAGTTAACCAGTTTATTCAAAAACTATAATAGTAATGTGAACCCATACCCTACTCATAATGATAAACCCTTGGATGAGTCTCATAACGTTTAAAGGTCTTGTTTTGCCACTCAGTATTTTTCTGCAAATTAAGCTGCCTCTATGTACTACAAGTCAAAATTCAGTATCCCCAATGGCATCTCACAATGTGAAACCATGATGAGCCACCTCTCCTCCATGGTTTAACCTTAAGAGACAATCTCTCCATGTATGCGTCATATTGTAGGGAGGGGTGCAGTGAATAGGTACAAGCATTTTACAGAAATGCCTAATAGGTGCTGACAGCAGTCCGCAATGTTAACCACTAAAATTCGCCATGTTGTGCTCCTAAATGTTGCTTTGGTACCATTGGCTTCTCGAGAGTTGTAAAAGAATTAAAGGAGAGAGATCTATAAAAAATAAATATATTATATATAAATGAATATATATACATTTTACACCTTTTGGTTTGTTGCCAATATTATTGACAATTCTCAGATATTTATTTAAATGGTTGTGAGAAAAGATAAGTATTTATTTATGGTGAATGATGTAATGAGTTCAACTTTTTGCCTTAAGGCCAAGGGTAACAAATAAAAAGTGTTTTCAAACATCCTGCTATGTGACTTTTTCTTTTATATTAATTAGTACAGACTATAATCCAGTATGTACACTCATGGACATACATCTTTTAACTATCCTAACCTAATGGTTTTAACCACATCAGTGGTTAGTAAATTAGCAAGAACCTTGCTAGGATGACACTCATTGCTGCAGTTGGAAGAGAGGGCTGAAAACTTTTCACAGAAATTCATGATGATCTTGATGATCTCAAGCAACTTCAACTGAGAGCTCTTCAAGCAGAGTCGCTGAAGTTGCTTGGTGGTGCTCAAGTGAGGTTTCTCCAAAGATCTGGTGAGGAATACAACAGTATATAGATATTTTAAACCACTAAGCATGGAGGCAGATGCGTCATGGTGTGAGGGAGCCTTTTCAGATGCTAGCACTGGTGAGCTGCTTCACAGCAAAAGTTAATTAATGCCTTGCTCACATCGGACAGTTTTCATGTTTCCGCTATTAGAGGACAAACCACAGATAAAATAAAGCACAAAAAGGTCAGTCTTATATTTGAAAAAAACTTTTTCCATTTTTTTAATTCTTGGCATACCTTAAGCATACTTTATTATCCCAGAGTTTGGGTCATTGCAAAGAAGCGTATTTGCTGGATGACACAAATTACGGTTTAGTTTAAATCAGTCTGGAGTCTGGCACCACCCATACACAGAGAACAAGACATCCAAGACCTTCTTTTGGTTAAAAAGTAATAGTCCAACAGTCAAATATTCTGTCCAGGTCAGAAAATGTTAAAAACATGTTTTTTTTTATTAAAACAGCAGGGTGGCTCAGTGGGTCGCACTGTGTGGAGTTAACATGTTCTCCCTGTGTCTGTGCTGTCCTTTGAGAGCTCTGGTTTCCACTCATAGTCCAAAGACAAGCAAGTCAGGTGAATTGGAGGTAAATAATTGTCCATGATCGTGAACTTGTGAACTGATGTATACAATATGTCAAAATAAATTAATAAACATAGTAAATAAAATAAATCAAGTGAGAGCAAAGCAGAGCATAATTTAACATGTTCAAAGAAATATTTTTAGTCATTCTATTACCAAAGTCTTTAACGATATATGTCACCGTGATGTTACACTTTAACAGTGTCACTGTCCCTCAGATGAGCTTTGCCATCACATACAATAGCCCTTAACCTTCAGTACTGCACTATGTATAACACATATGATCTAATGCAAACCCTACCAATAATACATTTACATATACACCCTGATGAGAGTGTTTGTATGGTAGAGTTTCATCTTCAGTTTATGAATCTTTACTTCTCTCTTCAAAATTCAGCCTGTTTGATTCATAAATAAATAATCAAGGCCGGCTAGTGCTAATGGCTTCAGAGAAGAGAGAATCCAGACGTGTGTATATGTGTGTTCACATTCATCTGAGCACATGCATGTTCCAGAGACTGTTTCTGTTCCACATCACATTAAAGAGCTCTGTCCGACTTCCCCAAAACTGACACACTGCATCCTCGGTTTGCATGCTAGCATTACGTCAAACCCACTTTGTCTTTCAATTTGAGAAGGGAAAAAGCTTATGAATAATGCACATATAGCCCAGACTACGAAGCTTTTACATCTCTCCCTATGTGTCTCCATCAGAGCATACAATTCTCAAGACCATTTCCATTCTCACTGATAGTGGTTAAAGGAAGTAAAAGACACAAATTTACTTTAAAATGACTTTATTTAAATAGCCATTTGCCTTGTGGGCCAACAGCAGACAAGACAAAACACAGAAAGGATAAATACACTTTATGTAGATGTAAGATACATACATTCTTAATATCCTCACTTGATGCCTAAGCTATTTTAGGTTAATCTTAATCTTTACAATACTGTCCTGCACTGATTTACTATATAACTAAATACTATATGCACAACAATGATGTAACAGGCTTTTAACAGGACTTAGCAACATTAAATAAGAATTTTTATAGAATTTTATACAAATTTACACTTAAACAAAACAAAATCAATTACTCAAAGTGAGAATTACTTATAAAAATGTAAATGAAAACATTAAAAGACCTGGCATGCTGATTTATTTGACAGCAATACATGTTTTCACTGTGCGATGTTCCATCCTAGATGTCTGAGAGCACAGAGAATATAAGATTAAAATAAGATTTCTTTTTTGCAGAGTAAAGAGACGTTTGTTCCTGTAACTCTGTATTGTTGTTGACAAAAAATTGCCAATAAAATCCCTTGCTGATGTGGTCATCAGCTTTTAATGAGTGACACTTCTTGATGCAGTGCTGCCTCAGGGATCAAAGATTAAACTTAAGCTTGCTCCCTTGGCCTAAGCACTAAAATTCCTCCTGATTACTTGAATCATTTAATGATGTCATGCCTGGAGAAATATGCAAATTTATTTTAATTGTTCTTTATTATATGTATTTTTTTGACAAAGTGGAGATCCTTTTATAATCTTTGCTCATCCTTTCCTGGATGTTGCTTTTGTACCAAATCATGACTACAATTACCTGTATAAAATCATATTGCCTTTCAGCTCATTACTCCCAAAACTTCCCCTGACAAAACATGAAGTATGTTGGGTTCAAACTGGCTGCACTGAAATAACAGTCAAAGTAAATGTAAATTTGGGATTGTATTTGAAATTGTAATCAGTCCATGGGTCCAAGGCATCCATCCTTAACTGACAAATGTAAAGATCTCCCTGTAATGAATGGCTCACAGAATAAGAATACGACTGGACTCCTTTTAGCTAATAACAAATCTTACTCTATTGAAATGCCCCTTGCTTACTTAACCTTTAACCTTACCAATAAAGGACAGGGAACATGGGATCAATTGATCTTCTACCATGCTGACCTCTGATAGTTAAAATCCAGTGTCCAGTGGGGACAGGCAGTACAGAGAACCCCCCCAGGAGCCAGTCTCAAAGCTTAAGTGACTGTGATGGCTGCAATAATAGATGTCAGTCAGAATTCTTTTCATGTCAATCACTGAGCCCCAAAGAATGGAAGCTATGCTAATTTGACACTCTTTCGCTTTTTACCATTTGCCAGCTTAATTGATTATTATTTTTTTGTTTTTGGACATCTACATTTCATTTAACTGTAAAAATAAATGTTTTAAGCTTTCATTTTAGCAGGCTTGAAAGATTTTTTGTCTTATTTACTTCTGCGCTGTTGTTCCTGCTTTGGAGATGCTAAATAACTTTTTTTTATCCAAACTTAGTTCATACTCTTTAAGTGTTAGCTTGTTTATAGAATTCAGAAATGCACTACACCTGAATTTCCATCAGCTGACAATTCCCCTGGACAGTTCTTAATTTGTTTAATTTGTCGGCCCTAGAAATGTATTAAATGTTGATCATTTATTACATAAATGGTTTGCTTTAAAGATTGTGTTCACTTTTTTCCACAAAATTGAATAAAGTTGGAAGGAGATGCCATAACTTTTGAATATAATCAGTATGTGTTTGCCACCAACTGGAAATAAAGTTCTCTCTATAAAATAACAAACCATAATTTTACTGTGAAGATTACTGTAGATTATCTTCTTGCTGTTTTACTGTGTTCCGTGTCTTTAAGGTATTTAGTTCAAAGCACAGGATAATGTGCATTACTATAACTGTGTTTTCAAAAAGCAAGAATGCTAATAATTGAAATAAAGAGAGATGAAACTTGGAGTAGAAATGAAATTGAATTATAGTCAATACATTCTTTAACAAGCTTGTTGTCAATCATACTCACCAGCAACAGCCTGTGGATGAAAGCCTGTAATTTCTGTTTAGAAAAGGCTAAGGGGTAAAAGTCTGTCTGGCATTTCCCCTCCCTGGGGGGCAATGGAGTCTCATAGGCTTAATTCGCTATTATTATTTTTTAAATACACTTTATATACCATTTCTTTATTATGTTAAAATATTGGCGTGCATAGTGTTATTTTTAGGTAATTCTTTTTTGAGTACTCCTGAGTAATCATTTTTATAGAATGCAAATAATTGTGAATACAAATAATTGTACAGAGAAATGAACTCCTTCATTGCCCGACCTTACTCACAGAGCTTATGATCAGGGATTTAGAATACATGTATTCTGATAAGGGCTGCTGGGGTTTCATTGACTATATAAAGACACGGTATGTGCTCTGAAAGCAACCTAAATGCCCACAGAAAACCCATTTAAACAGTGGAAGAAAATATCCTCACGAACAGCGAGCATTGATTTAGAGGCTGTATGACTGCCTGCTTTGCCAACATGCTACTCTGTTTGTAACTAAGTAAGTCACTAAGAAACTTTAAAATTTCTAAGACACAAAATAACATATTTACTCACATTCTCCTTAACTGCTTATCCTATCAGGGTCATGGGGTAGTGATGGAGCTAATCCCAGCTTTTCAATGGGTGCAAAGCACAAAGAATCACCCTAGAAAGGATGCCAGTCCATCACAAAGCCAACACACACATAGTGCGATTAAGTGTCTACAGTTAACCTGACTGCATGTTTTTGGACTGTGGGACGAAACCAGAGCTCTTGGTGGAAACCACAGAAAGGACCAGGACCACCCCAACTGAAGACTGAACCCAGGAATCTTCCTGCTGTGAAGCGACAGTGCTCACAGCAGATTGAGATTTAGAATTTGTGCTCATTCATGACACGGAAGGGTGCTTGTAAGGCCATTTGGTAATGTTTGATGAGGAGGCTTGGCTCATAGTCAATATTTTAATTCAGCAACTGTTCCAGTCGTTCTGCTCTGCGAAGACCTCTGTTCAACCACGAAAAACTTGTCATCCCATATCATAGACTTAGCTTTGTAGGCAAGGGCACAGAAACTGTTACATGTGTTAGATTTTTATATAACGCAATCCATTTAATACACCTCTTAGTGACGGGTGTGGCTGAAACTCCTGAACTCGATATTGGAACGGGTGTCTACAGACGTTTGGCCATATGGTGTATAATTTATATGCAGAGCTCTGCTTAAAGAGTTTCAGTTTCACCCAGCTAGGTTCCAAAACAACTTGAACTAATGAGGCATCAGAGTACTGCTAGGGAATTGAGGAGTTAAGTTTCCCTGTGGCACATGTTTTATTCCCCCCCACCCCCTTCCCTCGTGCTTTTCAGAGAGGGCCCATCTGCGTTGTGGTGAGTGGTTAGAAACTGGTGGTGGTTGTGTGTTAAAAGCGTGCAAAATATGTTTCAGGGAGGGTAGGATTGGCGTGCGGGGAGAGGTTGACGAGGATCTGTTGAACCAGCTCCTCTCATGTGGCCAGAGGGACCTGGGAAAGAGGAAGTGGGAAAATGGGAGATTTCCTCCCTCTTAAACAGTTTCGACTAAATCACTTTCGAATGTGTGGTTTTTGCACGATTTGAAACGTCGAAGTTCCTTATTTCCCATCTGGCTCGATATCTTAGCTACTCGAATAAAGCTCTTTTTAAACAGATGAAATGGTTTACAAGTCGATAAAATGTTTTTACTGTGAGTCGTAATTTAAAGTGCCAAAAAACGTGAGTTGTTGAATAGGAAGTCCACAGAAAATGTAACGGCCCACATCCTAGTGTTGAGGTATGTACCGAAAGACAGGGAGAATAAATGGAGTGTGTGAAGCAGGCGAGTCGAATGAGAGGGTCTGAGGGAGCCGCGAGGAGAGGCAAGGAGGAGGTCTGCTTGCACGGCTGATGGGTTGGCTGAGTGCGGACAGCTGGAGGAGGAGTTGATGGGAATGCTATCTGCAGGGTCGGGGGTCAGCGCAGAGAGCTTTAACACACTTCCGCTGCCGGCCCCATGGCCTTGTGCTCTCTGGAATTCAGTTCTCCTCTGCCTCCCACTTGCAGACAGCGTCTCCTTGTATGTGTGTGTGTGTGTGAGCAAATAAATTAACTTTAACTATGACTATGATTTACGTATTTGATAATCCTGCTCCACACATATGTGTGCCGCATATATTTCTTTCCACTCCATGTCCAGACTGTTGCTGTGCCAACCCCCTATGGTGGCCATCAATCCAGCGACAGCGTGGATCTAGTACTTGCACTGTAATATAGATCAGTCTAGGCAGATCCATGTGGGCCTGTCATTTCAGCTGCGGAAACGCAGAGGCCTTCACTCCCTCCCAGCTGCCTGCATATTGAGTGGCTGCATTTTTCTCTCCTTTTCTCTGATGGCCCTGACTACAGCCGTGCAAAGAGGCCAAACTACGATGGGGATAATATCTGTTATTTGGCCTCGGCAAGAGCAATGGCCCACACTTCACTACCATTAAAGGACATTAGTGTGTGTTTGTGTGTGTGTGTATGTGTGTGTGTGAAGTAGAAAAAACTTAGGAGCCAAAGAGATGTCTGTATATGTCTATGGCACATCTTGTACATCCAGTAACTACACACACATCCACACAAACACACGGAGTAAGGGAACAAGCAGAAACCAATCAGCTTGCAGATGTTCCCGATTGTGCTGATCCAATATCCATTTTTATTTCACTGTTTAAAAAAAAAGAGGGCTGTGGAACTGCTTCCCTGGGGGACGCAGACAGAGATTCTCACAGTCACAGGGCTGTACTGGGTCCTCCAAGGGTTACCCAGTATTATTTTGGACTGGGAATGGATTTTGCTTTGGTTTGGAGCAGGTCATGTATCCAGCATGCAAAATGCAGCAGGAGAATTGGGAATTGCTTTTTTCACGTATATTTTGCAGATGTCATACACACACGCACACACCCCAACTGTATCTGATTACAAGCTTACTGGACATGCCGTTCTAAAACCATATGCATGGGCCCAAGATTTTGAACAATGCATGTGGGAATTTGTCTCTATTTGATTTAAATAGAACTTTTAATGTTAGCCATTGGTCAAAAATGTCTGATTTTTTCATTATTAGTGTTTAGGTTTGAATTGAGTGTTCTGCACAGGCCACCTAATAGACCCTGCACCCCAAAAGCACCTTCACCAAAAAGTTACCACAAGATAGTGAGTATTTGATTCCATTTTTAAAAATTTGATGCTTTATACTCAGTTTAAAGATGAGGGCTTCTCGATTTAGACCTCTTCCTGAATCATAATGCCTATGCTAGACAGTCTTGGCCACAAAGCCTATGCTGATGAGCATATGCTTCATTCAGTATTTGTAAAGCCATCTTACATTGACTATTGAATGGAAAGAAACTGCTCCCTCTCAATACTACTCCCACTTTTTCCAGCATCTCGACCAGATGATCCCTGACCAGTTGGGCAGTTTTAGCCAAGTGGTTCAGGTTCCAGACTAGCAAGCAAACGGTTCTTGGTTCAAACCCCACCACTTCCAGGTTGCCATGGCCAGATATTAGTCTATTAGTCTATATTGGATATTATAAGTCTTTTTAACCATTAGAGGGGCATTTATTAGAGGTTGAGTGCCATTATCCAGCATGGACTTTTTTGTAATCATCATTTAATAATGTGTTCAGTAAAGAATTTTATGAATTTTAATTTCTTGTGAATTTTACTACATTATATGAAATTAATATTTAAAAATAAGAAGTTGGTTTACAATTCACAAGTAAATAATACCAACATTTTTGAAAAATCACAAACCCTTTTCCACAGCTTTATCAGAAGCTTAGCACTTTTATTGCACTTTTTCATGTGTCTGTATGTGTGTGTAAAAAAGCAAGGGTATCTAATTCAAGGAGGTTAAAGGCTGGGAACAGGAAACAGCATTGCATTCCTGGCATTTTTCTAAACGTAGCAAATTGCTGAACACATTGATTCAGCCGGCCCTAGCTGAGGCCCTGAATTAATGGTAATAGGGGGTTGTTGTTGGGATAAAAGAGAGCAGGTTTTCATTTCTGTTCAGTAGTCATATTTCCTTTTATAACAAATGCTATAAACAAAATGTAATCTGTGCCACACACAAAAAAAAACATATTATGAATTAAGGTTTAAATTGAGCAGCAATTGTAAATAATAAGAAGAAAACCTTTATTTTGTCATATATACATGTACAGCAGTGTACAACACTTGTCTGGAAGCTGAGGTCAGAGCGCTACAGTACTGCATGGCACTGCATGGATTCAAACTCTTGTAGTCTCAGTTTTTAATCCAAAACTCTGCCCACTATAAGCTACCCCATTTACATTTTGATCTCTGGGTAAAACATTTGTTGTAGCAGGAATAATGTTGGGCAGGGATTGCTTACCACTACCAGGTTGCCACTGTTGGGTGCCTGAGCAAGTTGCTTAAATTATATTAGGTCACGACTGTACATTGTTTTGGATGGAAGTGTAAGATGAAAATCTGTTATGCAGGGATTATTATTTATTACTTAGTTTTTTATGAATTTATCAATTCATATTCATTTTAAACATCAAACCCAGGAGGGTTTAAAAAGTAAAATGATTTCTTTATAAAGAATTGGGTAGCATAAACTTTTTTTTTTACTCAAATATAGTACTCGCTAAAATTACATACCTCTTCACTGTCCAAAAAAAATGACTATTGTATATTGTGTTTTTGTGAACTTTAGTCTTTTTTCATGGAGGGTAACATGGTGGCTCAGTGGGTAGCACAGTTGAACTCTTGGGTTCAATCCCCAGATGGGGTGATGGTCCTTTCTGTGAGGAGTTTACATGTTCTCCCCATGTGTCCGGGAGTTCAGGTTTCCTCCCTTTATAGGTGAATATGGGTGTATATCTATTTGTGTGTGTCTGCCCTGCAATGGGCTGGTGCCAGGGTGTTTCTGAGTGCCTTGAGCTAATGAAACCACTATTGGACAGGATGCACATTCATCAAAGAGCATTACATCTTCTTTATGTTGGAGGTCTCAGAAAACATTGTATGGCAGATTGCATTCGATTTATTTCAAGCAAAGTTATTAAGTGTTTTTACTTTTATTTTTAAGTGATTCAAATATTCCCCTAAACTGCATTTAATACATTTCACTTGGCGTTATTGTATTGAAGTTACTGAACACATCAACTTGCTGAGCAGCAATAATGTTTCTTGAAACTGCTGTAGTTAATTATAGGATTTCCTGAATAAACAAGGCAAGAATTCTTGCACTTAATGAAACCTCTATAAAGCAATAACTTGTTACCCTGACATCCTCCTGTACATTGTTTTGGCATTTGAAGACTCATGGTTATCTCTGTGAGCACAGGATGTCCAGGACTTGAGCCAAACCATGATGGAATGAGAGTTGGAATGAGGATTTATTGTTGTTGTCCAGTGCAGTGAACATAGAACTGATATTCTTAACTGGTGCCTTATTTTCATTTTTGCAGAACCCTCACCCTTAAGTTCCCTTGATTTGAAGACAATTTATTCTACTGAAAGGTTCTCAGCATCTAGAATTTGTCTAATTCTTTGGCTGAGGCTCTCCGAAACTAGTCTTCTTCAAGTAATGGTTTATTTTTTAGGAAGAGCATCTTACTAATTGGATAACCTACATTATTGATGGTACATTATCCTAGATCTACACTTTGCCATCGTTGTAAATGTTAATTTTGTTTATTAAAGACATTAAAAGTTCAATTATGTGTCTTATATTATAACTTGAATGAGAATCAAACTACATTTTAACATTAAGTGACTCATAAAGAAATCTTAAAAGTTCTTTTAAAAAGAGTTAAAGAAGGTTTGGGTAAAACAGACAGCATGTTGTTTTGTATAATTAATAATCATGTGGCGCTGACATGAGTGTGACCCATTCATACATTGTTCACCTCTATTAAAAGAAAACTACAGGAACAGATTGGAAATGCTTTCATAAATGCTGTCTAGACAATAAGTCAAGTCACACCACTCATGCTTTCAACAGTGCAGCCTGAATGAGGTAGAAGTGACTCAGATAGAGCAAATAATAAAAAGGAAAATAATAGATCCTGTCACAACAAAAGCCCAGTTCTGGAAGTAAGACTGCCATGTTCAGGCTAGTCCTAGCAGCTATAATGGTGGTGGTGGTGGTGGTGGTGGTGGTGTGTGTGGGGATACTTACACACCTGCACTTGAATAGTAAACAGGCATACAGACAATCAGGAAGTGTAAGTGGTGTTGGGCGATGTCTATGTTGTAAAGTAAAAAGTCTAAACTAAATTATTTAGTGCACTCTATTTTGGAACTCCTTCATTTTGCCATGCACATTTCCCACTCTTGAAGTGCAGCGCTTTATTCAGACTTTCGTGGGTACAGCCCAGAGACACAGAATGAAACAATAGACTGACAAGGTAGAAACTAAATTAATGTTCAGGTCTGCAAACCCGGATGTTGATAGGTCGCGCTGGCTCAGGAGTGATTATCAAGTTCTCTCTGCCTTCTGATTCTACTGATACATTTTGTTGCCTTTGGGATGATAATTAATTCACAGAGACAATTTCATAAGCTCTTCAAATTTAATAGCAAGAACGATACCAGAAGTCCATATTAGGTCTATCGCTGTTAGGGGAAAGTAATGCTATTTTTCTTAACCATGAGCATTTAGTCGTAACAAGGTCACAGACGTTCACATGTTTACTTCGTATAGGCCTAACTTGAGGAACAGAGGTCACTCTAACTTTAATACACAGAGAATCTTAGCATGAACAATGGCAAATTAATATAAAATGAATATTGATTAGCTAACCCCAAAGATCAATACACTTTCTGATGGCACAGAAGTGCATGGTGTTAGCTTACAATCAGTGCAATTGGCTGGCCAGGAGGCTAAATAGAAGTACCAGTGTTTCCCAATAAAATATTAAAAAAGAAATATAAATTGTGTCGGTATAAAACATAAAAATAAAGAATGTATATATAACGTTCAGGACAATGTTTTATCCTGAATAATTAGTAAAGTTTACATCTATTTAATTCATTAGGGATTAGTAAGGATACTAATGGTCTGAACCAAGAAGAAACAAAGACCATGGTTCCGAAAGTACAATAATAT
>JAYDZG010000005.1:10311980-10322681 GCA_034509265.1 Microcambeva bendego | reverse complement strand
AACTAGTTTTGCGCCTGATGCAATTATTTTAATCAGTTTTAAGTTTCAGAGCTTTCTGTATCAAATGCATGCTAACAATGCTTCAGCTGTACTGTGTTAGTGTCATTTAGTCAATTTTTCTAAATGGCAAAAACCATACTGTGACCCTGACTAGAATAAATGGTTAGGGAACGCTAAAACCATTTTTAACCTTTAAATTCGTTCTTTGATGACCAGGGACCAAAATGGAGGAATGAGCATGAATAATTAACAAATGTAAACAAATTCAACCTATTCTTTCATGAACAAAGGAACGAAGCTAAAAATATCAGTTCAGTTTAACTTAAACGACAACATGCCATTTTTCATATAATTTCTGTCTTGACAGTTGCCTTTGTTCTCACTCAAATGTCTCAAGCAAGAGTAAATGTCTGGGGCTGAGTCAGGCTATTTTAGATTCATTCATAAGGCCAGTTGGGGCCCAACATTTGTCACCACAGTATTAGGATGTAAAATACTACAACATTAAATAGATTAACTAAATGTTAAAACGGTTAAGTTTCACTTGAATGCTTGAAAATCGTTCTTACTGTTGCAGAGGAACCGAATGACCTTAACGAAGACAAAGTATTGCAGGGCACATCTTCACTTTGCAAAGTTACCCATTATAAATTATAATTGGTATTCTGTCCTGGTATATTCATGACTCAACCACTGTAAAGCAACTAGGAATGAAATAAATGAATATAGTATTGTTCATTTCCATAAAGAATTGTATTCTTTATTATTAAAGCATTTATGACTTGTACAGTTCCATAGTAAAACATATTGAAAAAACAGCTAACAGTTTACTTTCAATCTTTTGTTCATTTTCTCTTTTCCAACTTTAACTCATTTTCCATCTCCCTCCTTCTTCTCTTACTCACTATTGCTTCGTGTGTATATGCCATCCCCTGCCACACATTGATTATTTTAATTTGATGGTTTTCTTTTAGCTCCCTACCAACAGCAGACAGTGGAAAACTCCCACAGCAAAACAATGGGTCAGGGAGGAGAAAAAAGAAGCTCGGAATCATGTGATATCTCGACTGATGAAAAAAGTCTGGAGGGCTTTACCACTAACGTGACTTCTCTAGATTAAGCTGCAAGACCTATCATAAAGCTCACGAAATGTTTTCCCAAGCTGTTTAAAGGCAAATGAATAGGTGCCAGGAAATTGGCTCTGCATAGTTAAGCAGTTTAAGCTGTTCAAAAAAACTTTTCACTAAAGTTTCCACTAACGTAACACTATACTTAATACTGTACTATAATTAGCTAAACTATAATTTTTAATTATAATTATAATTTTTAATAATTTGAATTTCTTTCAAACTTGGTCGATGATGGATTGTTCAAACTCAAAAAGCTATTTAAAATTGTAGAATAATATAGTAATAATAAAAAGATACAAATAAAAATGAAATAATGTCAGATTTATTTCTTTTTATGACATGATCTCAGATTAACTTCAGGACTGAAATGCCACTGTAGACCAGCAGAGGGCGACAGAGGAAGAAAAAAAATATGAGGAAACCTAATACATTTGCAAATAAAAAATCAGACAATATTTTTTCACTTTGTCATTATGGAGTATTATGTGTAGATTTTTGAGAAACAAAATCAATTGAATCCATTTTGGAATAAGACTGTAACATAACAAAATGTGAAAAAAGTGAAACTGACCATGTAGGCTTCTTTTCCAGTGCACTTCACTCGCATAATCCACAATGGGACTGAAGCTCCCAGTCATTAAGTGTTGGTGTAGATCTAAAAATAGCTGTCAATCAAAACGGGATTCAGCCTTTCACTGATCCTCCAATCATCTTAGGTGGGACAAAATTGTGGCAATTATCCAATGACTGGCAAGTTTTGAAGCAATGGATGGATGTAATGGCTCAGTTTACGTTTGTCAAGAAAACAGTTGGTTGTAGGATAGGCCAATCTTTTGAGTTGAGGAGAAATGTTGATTCCTCATTCTTCCTTTTTCCCCCCTTTTTTGATAGTTCATATTTTTATTTTTTGATCTTCTGCCCCCTGTCATTTAGTAAACACATTTGCACAGAATATGCTACTGCGGTGTGCCATAATTATTTTCGTATCACCCACTACCATCACCTGTAAGTAAGGTGTGACAATCAATTTAAAAACTATGTCTGTCATACAGTGCATATACTATTACTGACCCATTTGTACACTTTGCCACCCCCTCTGGCCTATTGATCAGTTGAAAGGGAATTAGGGTCATAGGATGTCCACTTACCAGATGTTTTTGTAATGCTGGCTTTTAAATACAACAATAATGTAGTAATAACATGTAAATGTGAGTTATTATTATAGTGTATTAGATGATGAAGTGTTGCAGGAATTTGTAAAACCTTGTAATAGTTAGCAATAAATAGTATTTAATAAAAACAATTATTGTAAATGTACAGTTAAATTTACTTTTCCTTTCAAAGTGCTTTAGTCTTATATCAGTAAACACTTTGGTAGGTACGTAAGGGTTTTTAAACAATTAATAAATGTATGTTCCTTATAAGTGGGTGTTTGTTGAGTGCACAGTAAATAGCATAAAGTAAATGGGGATTAGGATAGGGCCACATGTCATTTTTTCATTTCCATACATCAGAATAATCTGCTTTGAAACTATCTTTTAAAAATGTATTTACTCTAAATCTGGAAGTAAAATCAAAAGGGGAGAGCCTAGTGATAGAAAGCCAGACACAAGTCACAACAAGACAATTATTTATGAAAATAGGTGTAGCCTAGCAATGTGACCAACCCAAGCGAAACTCACAGGAATAATAATAAAAAAACTGCTGATTAAGGACAAAGCACGGATGAAACGTGCATTCTTGAAGCATATTATGGAAGAAATCTGGCAATGCCTATGCATAATGTGGGTTTTAATGTGCCCACACCCATTAGAAAATGGGTGATGAATCAGTTAGAATAAAAGCAACATTTTTACATTTCCTGTTCAGTCATTAAAATAAAGGTTGCAATAAACCCCTCTATATTGCAACACAGCTGTTATACCAATAGTACAAAAAATAATAATAATCATGGAAATAGACTTATATTCAGAGATCAGGTACAACCATGGTTACATATCTATTGCTTATACCTGCATTTTGTGTTTGATAACCGTTGTTTGAAAATATATTATTAAATAAATTTTATTAAATATATAACAAACCTCCCCGACTCTAATTAGGATAAGGGGTTAAAAAAATGTACTTAATTGAACTGAACTGATATAATAAACCTCCAAGATTATTATTATTAGGATTTTAATGTGTTTTATACTTTAGTTACATTCATGACATTCATGTTATTCATCACTCAAGTTTCATCAGAACATAAGTTTATATAAAACACAGTCATTGATAATTTTGTATTTCCATTTCCCCTCCCGTGCATGTTTTTGGACTCTTTGAGGAGACTAGAGAACCCGGAGTAAACCCAGACAATAGGAGAACATGCAAACTCCACACAGAAAGGACCCAACTAAACCATATAGTTATCCCCTCACTAATAGGAGGCCATCCATTGCCATTCTGAACCAGTCAGATGTTGGGGAGAGTAGAAAAGATAATGATATAAGGAGGTAGGAACAACAACCGATATAAGGGATTTATTGATTATGTTTATAATGAAATGGGAGTAGGTCCAGTGAGATGTCTTTAAGGATGCTAGATGGTATGGGGTCGAAGGGGCATGTGATGGGATTGCTGGATGAGAGGAGCAGTGCAAGTTTTATGATAAAGACAGGGGCACAAAGATGCAGATTGGAACAAAGAATAAATAGATTTATGAAACAAATAATACAGCGACCAAGCTCAAAGCTAGAAAACTGAACACTAAAAATGTATCGAAGGGATGCCGGTGCACGCTAGTCAACGTGAATGTGGTTCCACTGCTAGGAAGTCTGCCAACAGCCAAGTCGGACTTGCTACCAGCAGTGCCAAACACTATTTATTCATTATTACAGTAGTTTTCAGGCCTTTCCAAATTCCTTATGTAACATTCAAGTCTGCCCTTCCTGCCTATTCGGTGAAGAGGTGCCAATATGTATGACCAAGGATAACAACAGAAACATTTTTTCCCAGGTTTTCAATTTAGTCTTGGTGAAATTGTTTAAGCCCAGTGGATGAAATGTTATGGTTTTATCACAGGCAGGCACATGATTGAAACAAATTTAGGAATGTTCAAATACCACAGATTAATTTTGAGTGCAATTAAAGGATGCTTTCTCAGCTTTTTGTGACAGCTCCTTTGCTACGATGGGAACACATATGGAACACTTAAAATTATGTGTGTTTTTATTAGGTTTATAAATGAGGTCCTATGGACTAGCAGGATATTTTCAAATCAGCAATATTGTGCAGCTGTTGAATCATTGTTATGTGTCTTGACAGGAAGACTAGACTAGAGGCTATAACATTTTGCATGTCTTTTGATCAATAGCATAAGAAGCCAGGATTAAGAAACTTTAAAAGAATGCAGATGTCTTTCCTTTTTTGTTGTTGATTATTGTTAAGTGAGTTAAGGAAAACAATGACTCTTTTCTCTGGTTTTAATGCTCTGGTAGTGTGTTTGACTCATGCTAGTATTTTGCTAGTCATGCTTATCTACAGACAAGAGGCTTTCCCACAAAACCTTGTAGCGTGTAAGCCCCGTAATCGAAGATTTATGCAAATACCGTCAGAGGGTATATTTAGGTAACTCAACATGGGTGTTCCTGTAAATACTTTGTGAGTTTCGGATACTGTAGCATGGGTATGTGTAAAAACATGCTTGAAGCACGTGGTAACGTAAAAAATAACCAGAGGCCACTTCATTGTTTCCCCTAGAAACTGAACCAAATGTAGTTGTTCACAGCCTTTTTATGTACTTTTCAGAGCTTAGTGACTATGTTTAGCTGCAAAGCTATTAACTAGCAATTTTATTAAATATTTTAGTGTTCAAGTTAATAACATGAAAACAAATTGATGCTATTTTTAGCCAGTTAACTACTTAGGTATTTCCTTCATGCTATGATTTGTAAATATATGCCCCAGGTAATTGGGTGGTACAAAGTCTATCATGTCAGCTATGTGGAGAATGTAGAACATGATAAATCAGTAAAAAAATACTGAACACTTTAGGCTATTCCTATACATAATTAGCTTAAAAGTCATTTAATTGAAGTCTACATAGTCAAAAGGAACCAAAAAAAATCTTTATTATTATTACAACTTAATACTTTTTCAGCTGCTGAACAAATCATCTTTGGCATTGTATGATTGTATGATGCTGTGTCATACATTAAGTGAAGTCAAATGTATTTGTATAGTGCATTGTACAATAGACTTTAACACAGTCAATGTGTGTGTCAGAGAAGAGATCCGAATCTATTGTGACACCCAAAGTTTTTTTTTACATCTGAGCTGGATGTTACAGAGAAGGTTTAGGTTTAGTCTTGTCCATTTAGGCAGTCATGGCCTGGTTGAAGCAAGGCACGCAACCTTTAACTGCTCTCCTGGTGCCCTAGCAAGGGCTGCCCACCACTCCAGGCATGTGTGATCAGTGCCCCCAGGAGTTCACATGTTTTTATGCATGTGTATCCCTACATGGATTGGGTTAAAATACGGAGGACAAATTCCACTGTGTGTAAAAAAGCACAATGGTGAGTATTAAAAAATATATTAATGCTAACATTTCAAAAAGGTTCAGGCCAAATAAGTATACAAAGGTATAAAAGTCATAAAGAGAATGTGTAGAAAAGCAAATTAATACTTTAGATTAGCAAGAGTCCTTTGTATGGACCAACTGTGTGTTTGTAGTCAGTTTTCTCACATGTTCTCAAGCAGAACTAAAACATAAACTATATAATAATAAAACATCATACTTACAGTATTCCGTTTTCAGGATGCTTTGAAGTGCTAGTTCCTGGCCAAGAAGAATAGGAAGGGTTGTGTTTGGGAGGGTACTAGCATAAAAACTATCCCTAATGGGAGCAGCCAAAATAAGAGAATTCATTTTTAAGCATTTTAATTAGTATATTTTGAAACATAATGATCAGAATAAAATTAGTATGCTAGTGTGAAAATCTAATTGATCCTTTCTGATTTCTTAATAAAATCAAATGTTTTTGATTGTTAAACAAAACTAAATAAGTCAAAAGAACAAAACGTACTTACAAATCTAGTAAATATTTAACATTTAATTTATCCTTGTAATAAGTAATTACCTCCTAATTAAGAACTGGTTTCACCACTTTTAGAAGATTTGATCTATTTTTTTTTTACAATATTGTATTCTGCCAATGTTGTGTTCCTGGCATGCCTCCAAGTGTTAGGACCCTTTGTAACATTAAATCAGAAGGAAGAAGTTTATGGGAAATTAATTAATTTTTAATCCTTCAAAAAAAGTTCAAACAGCCCTCCCCAAAACATATCCAACTGTGTCTGTTTAAATGCCAGGATAAATAAATGAAATTTCAAAAAAAGAAGAAGAACAAAAAGAAAACTATTAGGGCCACAAATAAGGTACCTGCATGTACGGGTAATGGATTTTAGTGTATATTAAGAAAGTAAACAAAGAAAAGCCGAAATAAAAAATTAGCACATCCTCAGACATACAGTGCTCTGCAAAAGTATTCACCCCCTTGGCTTTTTACCTATATATATATATATATAACCAACACATCTCATCACCCCAAAAACAACATCCCCACAGTAAAAGATAATGGTGGCAGCATCAAGCTGTGGAAATGTTTTTCAGCAGCAGGGACTGGGAAACTGAGTTGAGGGGAAGAGGATGGTGCTAAATACAGGGATATTCTTGAGCAGAACCTGTTTCGGTCTGTCAGTGATTCAAGACTGGGGCAATGACCCAAAGCACAACACTTGAGGGGGTGAAAACTTTTGCAAGGCACTGTATGATGTACCACCTATTTACAAAAACATATACAGACAGAAGCAAAAAATCTACATCAGCTAAAACAAAACACCCCTTGTTACTTCTTAGACTTGAGTAAAAAAAAATAATTAGTCCAGTTATCCAAACAATGTTCTTAAACAAAAAAAAACATCTCACTAGTTTAATGTGGAAGATGTTTTAGATATGTTTTAGATATGGCTTACTCTATAAGTAGATTGAGGGGTGGTAAAATGCCTCATACTGATAACCAACAACAATAAACAATCTTGCATCTAAGGATCGAAACAAAGCAAGTAGGTAGTGCAGCATGCTAACAGCTACATTTTACACAATAATATACATTTAAGAATTACACTAAAATGGTTAACATAATGGAGGAAAAAACAAAAAGACTACTTTCATACACCATAACAAGTTCCATGGCTCAGGGCTCTCATGCCATGCTAATTTAATGTCAAAGTGAAAGTCAGATAGCCACTGATCCCACATTCAGTGTTTGCCTTGAACATAGAATGCCGTCATGGTTTTTATATTCCTGTACGGTGAGGTTGTTGTGTGGATATGCTACCCCCCCCTGACAAGTGTAGATATGAGGTAATCTGTGGCCACAATCAGACACCAAGTAATCCAGAGTTGCCCAGATTGATAGTACTGCTTTGAGCCTTTTGTCGCTGGCATCAAGCTGTACTTGAAAACTCTAAAATCAGGTGGCATCAAGTAAATGTCTTTTTCAGAGTTTTTATGAATACTGTTTGGTCAGCAAACCACGAAATGACCAACCTGTGCAATTCCTTCAAAGTTCCTGTCTTAGAAAGGTTCTTCACTGCTCCCACGTTTCCATGCTCTGTTAATTTCCATTGGTGGATACTACATGTCCCAAAAAGGTGAGCTCAAGTTGTAGGAGGTTACACTTCGACCTCCATTATATCTTTTTGGGCCCTTGTCATTGCGCTGAACTTGTAAATAAACTTTAAGCTGCATTCACATGGTCCTCCTTGTCTGTTACATAGATACTGTGATGAAAGTACTTTTGGTGACTCATAAAAGAAAACAGTGTTGCATTAAATGACGTAGTATGTTTGAAAAGAATAAAAGAGAGGTCATATAGCCTTTGTGTCAGTTTGGGCTGTTCATCGGCTTAGCTGCTTAAGAAGTGCTATTTAAACAAGGATGGACTGGAACCAACTGAGCAATTGAGTTAAGAGGCATCAGTTACACAAAAAGAGATCACCTTAAAAGTCCTTTCACAGGATGAACCAAAATTATTTTGTACCTATGGAGCAGAACGTCAGTATGTTACCTTAAATTAAACTAATGTCATGTCAAGATATTTATTTTCAAATGTATTCATAGTTTCCTATATATGTTTAATGTCATTTAACACATTTACATCAATTTTATTTATTTAAAATTAAGACAGGAATGTTTTATAATAGTGAATAAAATGTCACAAAGTTCAGCTGTTTCATGAGACTAATTGAAAGTGATATTTACTGGTTAATCATGTATTGATGTGATTTATTGAATTCAGAATAATTTTGTAGAATTATCAATCAACTTTTGCATTTTAACCTAAAATTGTCATAAACATAGTGTTGATGCCATTGATTGAAGAGTTATCTTTACATTGAATATGGCAGTTTACAGTTTGTCTCAGTTTTTATTTTTAATAGAAATGTATCTTTTTTTGTATGTGCACTGTAATTTGAGCATATAATTTGATGAACAGTATATTCATAAACCTTTATTTATATGACACTTTGTCATCATAGCTTTTAATAAGGTACTGATTTAATGTAATGTTTTTTATATGTTAGTCATGTAAACCATGAAGTTTATAAATGGTAAAAGTGGGATAGTGATAATGCACCTCAACAATTTATATAATCTTTAACTTTGTTCATTCTGGTCATTCATAATTCATAAAACAGACAGAAGAGGGCAGGTCTGCGTGTTTCAGGCGATATGCAAATGCATTATTATGGCTGTTTATTGAAAACACAACCTTAAAATTGAGTAATTCATTTCAAATGAAGTTAAAAAATAAAGAATAAAGACATGCTTGTACTTTATATATTTTTAAGCAAAGTCCTAAGTCCTGGATTAATATTGATTATTTTTTATAAATACACATACTTTATTAAGAGTTAGCTGTAAAGAAAACACTTATTAATAAATTAGGTTTGACATTGGCTGAAACGAGCAAGAATGTTCTTGAAAAAAGTTGTCCCCTATATGGGAGCATACAGTATGTTCCTAATTGCTGGTACACCCTACAACAAACCTTATTGCAAAAAAATGGAATTGGAAAAAGTGGAAAGAAAAGGGTTTGGCTGACCATCATCACTATATTTTGTGAATATAAACAAATACAAGTAAATGCTGTACATCATATTTAATTTACAAATACAGCACAAAAATATGTCCAAAACAGGTGAGAAATTGTCCATTAGTGTGCTTGATGAACTGATAAACCTTGTGAACTGATAAACCTTATGTAATGAATAACTACCAGGTGTCTGTCATGAATGTAACCAAAGTGTAACCAAAGTGTATTTGAATCATTCAACGATATGTCTGTGATCAGCTAAGCTAATACAGTTGTAGGTGCGGTGTAAACTTAATAGGATAATTATCAGTAGGTTCAAAAAGAACATGGCATGACCATTCGAATAATATTAACACCCTTGGATGGCACTGCTTGAATAACCATCATACAACCGTAATACATATATCCACATGGGCCTGGTAATACTTCAGAAACTACTGTCAACACAGTTTGGTCCTACATTAGAGAATGTAAAATAAAACTCTACTACATCAAAAGCTGAAGATTAATTCTATGCTGAAATGCCACTACCTATAATTAGGTGTAGACGCAAGTTCAAATTCATTTTATTTTAAAGTAATACCGTTCTGACAATCTTTTGTTATGTGGAGCAAAAATCAAATGGTCCAATAAATAAGCTATATCATATGCTATAAGACCAGGGCAATGTTCCCACCTGAAATAATTCAGCATTACCTGGACCAGAGATTCCTATTTTGGACAGACACCAATCCTTTCTGCCTTTGAAATGTGTGTACTGTTCGTGTGAAGCAGAATGCCTCCTAGAACTTGTGGAAGGTTGGGCTTATTATGTGTGTTTAGATGTTGTTTGACTTAGGATTGCCCTCATTTGGCAAAGATATGGAACAAACTGTCCCTCATAAAGCCCTGAAACTTCACTGATCGTTAAAAAAGGTAGGAGGGTTCTTTAAATAGGTATGCTACTTAAATTCAAACCATATTTTTCCCCAAAAAACTTACATGTTAACCTAACAGTGAGTTTTTTTGTTGTGACAGCAACATGCAAACACATTGATTTCTATACAGTATTGGTAGCCTAGTGAGTAGAGCTTTGGGCTGTCAGTTGAAAAAATAAAATTTGGAACCTCTAACCACTGTTGGCTTTGAAGGGCTTTTAATTTTAATAGCTACACTCTGACCACAGCTTCCAAATAAGCTGGGATATGCGAAGAATAAGTTAATTGTACTGAATACATTTCTGAAAGATAGTGAAACACTTTTCAGTGGTGTTTTTGGCAATGTATAATGCATGTGTTTATGTATTGAGTGCATTTTGTCTATTTGGGAATTCCATAGTTTAAAGGAAAATGTGCATCTCTCCACACGTGATCCTCTCTTTAATGACGTTGAAGTCTAAAGCAGCTCAAACCATGACTGGTGTGATTGAGTTTGGAACTCCCAACTGATTA
>JAYDZG010000005.1:10233626-10248857 GCA_034509265.1 Microcambeva bendego | reverse complement strand
GTTTGATTTCACAGAAGTTTGATTTACTTGGAGTTATATTGTGTTATTTAAGTGTTCCCTTTATTTTTTTGAGCAGTGTAGTTAAAGCACACCCTCTATTTCAAACGTCTGAAGTGTGGCTGTGTCACAAGAGCTGATACTTTGGAACCAAGTCGATACCAAAGTTCTGAAAAAGATTCGGTTCTTGTCTCCTGTGGTACAGAAGGTTTCACAGATCTCACACGCTAATGTCATAACGCTAATAAGCCGAGAAAGCTAAAACGATAACAGGAGGAGGAATCATAGTGAGCTGCATCGCTCCCTCACTGTTAAACTAGTTAGTGTTCTATTAATCACTTTATAAGTCAGGTTATTCAAACGGTCTATCTTGGTAGCGATTACCTTGTGTTTCATTAGCATCACACAATTCAAATAAATGGGACCAGCATTAGCTACAAACAGCTACTCGATGCTTAAACTTTACTGACGAGCTCAGGATTACATACAAATACACTGGTAAACCTTTAAATACATTAAACAATCATTTCTTAACTCTTTTCTTTTCTTTCCTGAATGAGTGAGCATCGGACGCTGACTCGTGCTGAATATATTGTTTATATTTGAAGGCTATGTAGTAGGCAGGACTATTAGTCATCTATGATCTGGAACAGCGTCCTTCTCAGGGTCGCGCCCAGGATCACGTAAAATGTGTCTTGGTAACAAAACAGTAGGAGCAAATATAAATGCTGTACCAAAATAAAGTTGTTTTTGTTATTATTATTATTATTGGCACAATATAGTTTTGTTTTAAATAAAAATATAGTTTTTATTTTTATTACTTGAAAAAACAAGGTATTAACTAAACACTTTTTGCTGAAATGTATGAAGTGAATGTTGACTTCTTCATGGTATCGAAATTGGTATCAAGAATTGTGGAATTTTAGTGGTATTGGTACCGACTTGTACAGTTCTGATATCGTGACACCCCTACTGCAGTGCACCATTACATTTGGCAAATGAGTGTAGCTTTTAACAGTTGAAGTCCAATGAGAAATTGGCAGAAAATGTTTGTTCAGCACTATGCTGCTGTGTTAAAAGCCAGTATTGTTTATTTAATGTGTTACATGAAGAGATTTGTTAAAATCTGTAACAAAAAAGAAAAAAAAGGGTTTACATTTCTGACTTTATATATTTTTTGTAGTCCACCTAAATCCTGACATCCTAGAATTTAAGAGGAGGATTTAGTGCTAGCAATTATATTTACCCAGAAGAAGCCTCAAGCATATGTTTGCATTATCACCTAACAATAAAGTGTGTTCACATAGTGATATGGAAACATAAGGAAGGAAAGTGCTGAGTTATCCTGTTGGGTTTTTATTTATGTAATGTTTTACTTAATCTTAGACACAAGCAGCACTCAACGAGCCAGAACCAGAAGTGGACCAAGCAGACAGTGGACTCGGGGACGGGGTACCAGAGGTACTGTTAAAAGAGGTAAAGCCGTTTTATACAAAACAATATATTTAAACACAGACATCCAGTTGCACAAAAGCCCAGGATCAATACAGATATTTTTATTATGGTTAAGTAGTGCATCCACAAATGCTTTATATATACGTACACACACAGCACACTGCAAATTACTCTTTTCTTTTTTTTTTTACTCTTCTTTTTTTAACTACAGATGGACTGGGAGTTATGGGAGTGCGAGGACGCTTTGCCAGATGAACCAAGTGCCTCTGAAGCATTGTTTTTTTTTAATTATTGTGCTTGCCATGATTTCACAATCTGAGAGAATACAGTTCTACTCCAGCTGTGCCTCATGCTTGTGTAGTTGTCCCTGTGATTTAATTATAAGGTTGTTTCCAGTAATTAATGCAGTTTGTCAACACACAACATTACATTGTTTTATGTGAATATAATAAAGATTTTTTAACAAAAATGACAACGTCGATACAGTCCTAGTTATATTGGCACTAACTATTCTTATACTATATTCGCCTCTGGGCATCCAAACCAGCTTTTGGCTGATCTTTGCTTGTCTGGTCCACCTTTGGGAGTGAGGATGACTGGTGTTTCTCCTTCTACATTTAAACTGTAGTACTTGGCTGGAAACAAAAATAGTAAACAAAAGTACAATTATACATAAAATAAAGGTTGTGTCAAAGCTGTTCAAAGTTGAAGGGGAGGGGCCGGCGCAAATTTGAGTGAGTTTGAAGAGAGCCAAATTGTGATATCTAGACGACTGAGTCAGAGAATCTACAATTTTTGTTCCTGATTTTGTAGTGGTCTGTATCTAACAAATATGGTCCAAGGAAGGAACAGTGGTAAACCGGCTACAGGGTCAGGGCCTGTCAGGGCTCATTGGTGCCCATGGGGAGCCAAGGCTGAGCTACAGTAGTTCATTTGTTGGATCTGACCACAAGGGCCAATTTGATGAAGTTAATCCTGGTTCGGGTATAAAGTTGTCAGAATACATGGTGCATCACAGTTGCAGGGCTGTTTATTTTATTTATTCTAAAATAGGCAGCCATGGCCTGGTGGTCAGAACTGGGCTTGTGATCAGAAGTTTGCCGGTTCGATTTCCAGAAATTCCGTCACGTTTTTTTAATGACGACATGACCAGACAGTATTATAATCTGTTGTGAGCTCAGGTCTTTGGGTGGGGTAGGACATTTGGCAGCTTACCTTCACACAAGACACCAGCCCAATCAGACCCTAGCTAGACATGAGCTGAAATGAGGCAGTTTTAGTTTTTCTGTACGTGAGATGTATGATATTGAGTTAACACCTACTTGGGGAGAAAACATAGTAACTGTATCCGTCCCCTCCTGTAGTTGGTACTGACACAGCAGAAGTCACGGAGGAAGGAAAACCTCTCCAAATGTTGATGTTGATCGCTAGTCCTAGTTCAGAATCTAAATGTGAAAGATAATATATAATGAAGCCATATAACCAGTTTTTTATTTATATTGTAATTAAATGATTCAAACCTACACTATATGGCCTAATATATGTGGATGCTGATCATGTTGTTGAATAGTCTTTCTAAAATCAACATTCCCCTCTTTGAAGCACTTTCACATTAATTCATTGGGTGATTGTTGGGTTTTCTTCGTGTATTTATGGACCTCTTTTTGTCCACAAGGCCACTAGTGCTGATGTTCTGAGCCTGTGGGTTTGAAGCTCTGCTCTGCTGCTGGCTGGGAGCCATAATTGGCTGATGCCTGAAGCAGACAAAATTGGTTTCAAGTCTGCTGGTTAGGAAAGACTGAGGTTATACACTCTGTGAGGATCTTGCACACTCTGTGTGAGCGTGTAAAGATGGGTCTTGGCCTTCTGTTTGTGAAGTTGACCTCCTGTGTAATCAATGAAATTACTGGGAATAAGAAGGGACACACATCAGCGGGATTGTGTCAGGCAAATGTGCATCCTACATGGGGGCTGTCTGAACCCCCAGCAATGGATTGGTTACTCTAAACTGGGAGTAAAAGGAGCTAACATGCATAGAAATGTAATCAAAAAGATATTATCTAGACAACCAGTTTCTCTAAAATGACGAAACATAAAAACTAAACATTAAAAACAATCAGCAATAAGGCCTCATGAAAATTGACTTCTCAGTGAGTTACCTGCTGCCCTGCGGAACCTCCTCTTCGTTAAGTACACTGCTGGCTTGCTGCCACAGTTAGGTGTGACATGGTAAGTGTATCTTTGAGCTAATCCACCTAAAGACCCACACAACAAAATGCATTAACCAGCTGTTTGTCACATGGGAAATGAGCATCCTTGGAAACGACACAATTTCCGGATTTCTTTTGCATCGAGCTCTTTAACAAGCTTCTGTTAGACGTTAGTTGGTGTGTAGACAATTCATAGTGAAACAAAGTTGACATGGTGTAAAACCTTTTTTGAAGAACAACACAGACTCCCTCCTCCTTCTGTGGTGAGGCATGGATAAAGCTGCAGTCACGTGACCTTTCAGTCCAAAGCCCTCACTGACTGGTTTAGGGTAACCGGAGTCCATGACATCATTCTCAAACCTCCAGTAGTCATTTCCCTTTTGAAACACATGATTTATGATAACATCAATTCTCCTTTACCATACTTATATAAGACAAAAGCAGATAATAGTAACTGTACCTTAAAGAAATAAGTCTTGCCCTGACAGTTGCAGCGTGTAAAGACGGTGTCGATGGGAGAAGGCATTCCCCAGACGTCTTTGATTAACTGCGCAGGCCCTGGCTTTCTTTTGTCATCCAGAATCCAAAAGTAGTGACCTTCAACAATGTGGTGATGGGAGCCAGCCATGAGACTTTAACCTTAACCATTTTCTTTGCATTTGCAATAACTCATATATTTGTGACTTTTTTTTTTTTTTTACATTTTGATTGTAAAGGATCATTTTTATAAACAAAATGTTTACTAAATGCAAGTGTTTAGATACTTGAGTGGTTATTTATGACTTTGTTTTACTAAGATACACATACACAAATTAAGTGACATACAGTCGTGGAAAAAATAACCACTTTGAGCAGGGTTTTATTATTTTCCCCTTTTCTAGTTTATAGAAAAACAACTCTGCTCATTTTTGTCAACCACGCACCAAGAAATTGTGAACTAAAATAAACTTAATAATTTTGAAGTGGTCTTTTTTTTTTTTTTTTCATAAGGCCATCGATATAACAATTTGGACACGTCTGAAAATGCCCATATCAACCATCAATCAGCTGTGATTCTACAATAACTCTTCCACATCATATCAGTTGTGGAGATCTAAAGTGGGTGGTCGAATCTTAAGGGTTTCAAATGCAACTTCAGTTCCAAGTCTTCAGTTCAATGCCACCTCTCGACCAACAAACTATTCCGAAGCCATGACAGACAAAAACTTTAATCCAAGCACAATGTGTGTGTCTCAAATTACCTAAACTTACTGGAGCATGAATTTATATTTTGAATACTGGTTGACATTTCAGAAGATGCTAAAGAGAAATGCTTTAAAATTTTAAAAACTTGAATAGTACTTACCTCTGAAAACCACTATGGTGCCATTTCTCAGTGTGGTCAAGCCATTAACTGGTCGCCCACTGCAGAGATTTGTGTCGTAGTTCTCATCTTTAAAACGAAAACCACACTTGAAGCCTTACAGTAAACTCTATATCATGAATAAAATGTTCTGTGTGAAACTTTCTGATACCACCTTATTATTTGATTCCCATTTTAATAATGTCCTGTGTGCCTTTGGTAGAGCATGTTAATCACACTAATGGACTTTAGATCATTAGATGACTCATGATAGTGGAACCGTAGCACTATTGCTTCACGGTTCCACTATTACAGGGACAGTCCAGGTCCTTTTTTGTGTGGAATTTGCATGTTTTCCCCATATCGGTGTGGGTTTACTCCAGAAGCTCCAGTTTCCTCCCACATTTCAAAAACAAGTAGCCAGGTTAAATGAAAACACTGAATTGTCCTATAGGTACCTAGTCGCTAGGATGCATAAACCAGTGCATTATAGTGCCAGTCCCCAGCCTGAATGAATAGGGAGGGTTATAACAGGAAGGGCATCCAGTATAAAAAGTTTACATGATTTTAAACAATGGAAATCTGAGTAAAACTACCAACTGTTTTACAGCAGTAGCGAGGATATCCAAACCTAAATGTATAAGCCCTCCTAAGTCAATAACTGATGCACCATGTTTAGCAGCTGGTTTAGCTCTACTGTGAGGTTTCAGCATTTTTACTAAGTTCCATTCAAAGCTATTTTAAAGCCTTAAATATCTTTATTTTTATCAATTTAAATGGAAACTTTATTTAATACTTTGAATAATTGCCCTGCTCTGCTAAATCTAAGCTTTTCTTACTGACATTTTTTTGCAAAACATTGTTTTTTTTTTCATTCTGACTAAACCAGTGCTTTTACAGCCTGTTTGTGCCTACCAACTAACCCATCCATCTGAATGATGGATCAACCATTTGCTTAGTCCAAAGTCTACTTAATCCCTGTCAAGATTTAGACCCAGTACTTAGCTGGATGGAGCTAAAGAAAATGAAAACATTATTTAAATATTATTTGGGCAAATATTTATCTTATAGCAAATATGGGGGAGGTCTAATCATCTTACCAGCTTGATAATTGTTATCACCAAGACTTGTTGTAGGTGTGTCCTCCTCCACAGAAGCAGAGGTATTGGAATCATTTCTTTGAGATGGGAAGTAATCTTCATTTGGAACATCTGATGTTAGAAAAGTGCCAGGTTTGTCTGATGGGGCTCTGCTCTGGTCAGCCACTCCAGACAGTATATTATCAGGTTTAGGGTTATTTTTTGGGTCCTGTGTGACAGGGTTAATAGGGGTAGTAGGGTTATTGTTGGCCTGAGTACTGGTGGCAGAAGATGATTCCGGCTCTGAGGTGCTCTGAGGGTTTGCTTCGGGATTCTGGTAAGTTTGTTCAGGGTCAGAATGCTTAGTGGTTGAGTCGCTTCCAAAATTGTTGGCCTGAGCATCGGTTGAAGGATTAGGTTTGGGTTCTGATGTGCTATTAAGGTTTGTTTCAGTATTTTGATGAGTCTGTTCAGATGTATTTGTGGGGATTGTTGTAGTTGGTATAATCTCAGGATGAACAGTAGAAGCAGAAAAACTGGGAAAAATCTGTTTATCAGTTGAGTCTTTGGAAGTAATTTCTGTGTTATGGGTTGCAGGAGTGTTTCCTAGCACTGTGGTACTTGGGGGTTTTGTTTCTAAATTGAACTCAGTCAGTTCAGATACTGGAATGGTGGTGTCAGGCTGTTCTGAAGGCTGCTGAGTGATGACAATCATAGTGGTGGATCTCTGAGGATAAATAGTTGTTGCCTGAGGCCCTGCTCAGATTCATAATAGAGGTTAATCAACATTTAAACACAATTTAAGTTGTAGATGCACTATAACTGTATTCCTTTTCTTGTAACATGTCCTCACCTTTAATATCTCTTAATGGTTGACTTGAGGGGAAAGGAAATAAGGAGCCTGTGGAGTTTGGTACTGAAGCAGTTGGCTCCTTCGAAACTTGGCTGGGTTGTTTTTCTGGCTCAGTCAGCTCTGATGACATGTTTATTGTTTTAGTCGGCTCTGTTTTAAAGGTTTCAGAGGGCATAGATTAACACATTGTGTTTCAGTTTACACAAAATCCTTTACAGTATACTGTAAATAGATGTTAACCTGCACCAAGTGTTAGGATGTCCTCCAGTCTGCACAGCCACCAATCACCGAATTAATACAAATAATAATTTGTTGCTAATTAGTCTGCCCTAGCCAGTTCTTTTTTAACAGTTCCCTAAGAATTCTCTAATTTCACATTGCACTCATTCTTCTTCATGTTTCTCTACTTCCAAAACATCATCTTCAAGAACATCTGCCACCTAGTACACATATTACCTATACATTTTCAGCATTTAGCAGACAATTTTATCAAAAATGACTTACAATTATGACTGAACATGATTTTAAGTAACTGATGGTTAAGGGCAATGCTCAGGGCAACAGAGGCTTGAAAAGGCAACCTTCTGATTACTAGTCCAGTACTCTAATTAATGGCCTACCACTGAGAGTTCAAGGAGATGGTCAACAGTATTTACTTCACCTACGAAGAAGATACATACTTACCCAGAATGTTGCAGTAGTTGTTATAGTCAGGACAGCATTTTAAATATTTAATACAATCTTTATCACAATAGCACTTCCTGCCTCTTTTGAAGGATTCACCACATCGCCCTTTACAGGAATCCCCTGTAATCATGATATACAGTCATCCGTCCGTCCAAACAAAACCGACTTTTCCTATTTTTATAGCATTTTTAATGTCTTCATAATAAATACAGAGATGTTATTAACCACCAGCAAAACCAATTGAAGGTAGGGTTTTTTGAGTTGATTCCCTCTCGATTTCTACAAAGAGATTTGTGATCATAGCACCTGTCCCAACAATTCTAAGATAGTAAAAGTGTCCAAAATTATTATTATTATTATAAGGATGGATAAATTATTTAAGGATCACATTTTTCTAGTCATTAACACTTAACTGACCTCCAGGTATTTGTCACCAATATGACCAATTCAAATAAGAAATATATTACTCTAAACTGCTCTAGAATTTTCTTAGACTGAGTTTGACCGATGACTACATTTTAAAGTCTAGTGTTCAGTTATCTATACTGGTTTTCCGGTTAAACTTGCATTTTAAAGAAATTACACAATATGCAGTGATTTTCCTCATATTTTCCAATATAACAGTGACAGTATCCTACATATTTTATTCTCAGGCAGAATCACATGAAGCATGATATGTCTACACCTGAAAGCTAGACAATATATGGCATTAGCATTACTGCTCATGTGCGAGAGTGTAGGAGCCTTACTTGTGGTGCAGACCGATTCGTAGTCTTTGCAGCACTCATTATGTATGAGGCATTCATAGTCACAATTGCAGGTAATGCTTCTGACATAATCCTCACCACAGCGACTTTTGCAGCTGTCTATGAAATCATATACAGTAGCAATATTAGCATCTGTGTTATTAATATTGCACTCATCTGCTAGCTGCAAAAAAATACCGATGTTCCTGGTGATAAAAAAGATATTTGCTTTTTGGCACTATGTTGGCTGTTAGAGTTTGCAAGTTTGTATCTCAGCAGAGTCACTGACCTGGCATATTTGAGGGAGAAACAGGGCTCTCAGTATTTGACATGGCTCTTCAAGGAATTCCAACATTGGCAGGTGATAAGAGCCACAGATTGGAAAAGGCCAACAAAGAAGGGGTGATCTGGCTCCTCTATATAGTATCAAGGGTTGTGCAAACAGCACATTCACAGTTTGAAATTGGAAATCACCAGATGAGATAAAATTAGAAAAGTCCAGAATTCTGCAAGCAAATACTTACCCTTAATGCCATTCTAACACATTTTAACTGCCAGAGGAGGAGGTCATTGAATATGTACTGTAATGTTTTAAACATAATACAGGTTTGATAAATGCGTTTGTGTGTTTTCTTATTTTCAGAACATTAGGTAAAATGCCTATATGTGACCAGTGGTAATACATTTTCAGCTGTACTTTTTGTGTACACCAAGTATGATCAAATGTAATTAACAATATTTGTTATCTTCCACATTGGAGTTTGAGAGGTAACCTGTATGTTACAGCCACAGCTGTACAATATTAATTACTTCTTTTCAGGAATTCAGAATAACATAAGAAGATACTGAGTATCGGTACTCACTCTGAGCTGAAGTGCCGGTAAAGAGAACACATCCTGAGAATAGCAGCAGCAGAGGGTAACAGCTGGTCATGCTGCCGTTTCACAAGTAAAAACTTGATCTGCAAAGCAGCTGGGATGAATTAACGGATAACTTGTAAAGGGGTCAATGTGGGAGAGGAATTACTTTGGGTTTTTATAACCGCTGGACATGGAAGTGTTAATCGGATGGGTGGGTTCTCCATTTAGTACAAAACTGTTAGATTAGAAACTGTCTGGTGAGGAAGGGAGAATATCAGGGAGTATTTTGTGTTTCCATGCCTTCCATGAGCCAGCGTTGGGACACATACAAAAAAAATGTTTACCCAGAAAGCAGTGAGTGACATCACTGTCCATCCTCTTCTAGTAAAAAAAACAAAATGTTCCAACTGAAACTGGACATGTGACGCAACCCAATGGAAAATAGCTGAACTGCTTACACTGGCTCTTATTTTACTAACTTATAATATTTTGTGTTTTCTATATGCTTTACTTTAAATTTAAAGGTACAAGCCATGACTGCCACCATTTTTTAATATTTTTAATATTTGATGCTGTTCATGGTAAAGGTTTTGGATGTGTGCTTCTATCCATCTAATTTATAAGAAATCTCACTTTCCTGACCGCTTATCTGATCAGGAGTGTCAGGGGGTCAAGGGGGGTTGGTATGAGTGCTAAAGCACATTGCAAAGCTAACAGAAACACTTTAATAAATCTGACTGCATGCTTTTGGTCTGTGTGAGAAACAAGAGCTCCTGAAGGAACCTCAAGCAAACATGGTGAGAACATGCAAATTCCAAACATAAATTGTGCAGCCTGGTTACTGTTATGTATGGGGATGGAACCCAGGACCTTCTTTCTGTGGGGCAACAGTGCTACCTATTTAGCCATCTTGATATATAATTTAACTAAATGTACAACATGTACAAAGTATTTTGAGAGGCAACAATAAAGAACTTGAAATAAATTCATTGTATGATCTTGTATATTGAGATCAAATTTTGTGAATAAACTCTAAAGCGTAGAGATGGCCCTGCAAAGGTTTATCAATTAAGCTAACACATTTATTTGTTCATTTACTTTTACTAATTGTTTTATCCTTTGTTTGGTCAAGCTCAACAAACTGATCAGAAAGGCTGGTTTTGTTTTGGGATGCTTACTAGATGGTTTTGAGGTGGTGGTGGCTGAAAGGAACACCAGACAAACTCACTGCTATTCTGGATAACACAACACACCCTCTACATGACCTGCTGATCAGACAGCAGAGCTCATTTAATTACATATCCATACAGCTTTGCTGTAATAAGGAACGGTACAGGAGATTGTTTATACCAATAGAGATCACACTGTATAACTCTTCTGCACTGCATCGGGACAGTACTCTTTAATGAATAAAGTACAGGATATGTTCACTGAACACGACATCTGACTGACCATATAACGATGCACGGCCAATTTGTGCATTTGCACATTTATGCTAGAAGTACTGTAAGGACAAAATAATCTATATGGCATCCATCATTGCCAATACATATTATCTCTTATACTACCTGTCATATCATATATAATTATTTATACTATATTCATTCTGGTGTATTTTAACCTGGCTGGTTGTTAAGATGACTACATATCTGTTCCATGAATGGTCATTTATCAATGAATCATTGAAGGCAACTATCACTAATCTCTGCACTGACACGCTCATAACATTCATGTATCCTTCTCAATTACATGTTACTTCACAACACAGTTTCTTCTTTTTTATTATCTATTTTTATTTTTTATCCTTTATGTATCTAAATAATTACATTAAATACATTAAATATTAACGTATGTTTACCCTGCTCATGCTTCTTTGAACTTCTGCTGCAGTAATATACAAATTTCCCTCTGGGATTAATAAAACCATCCATCCATCCATCCAGGCCACCCCACCCCTTCAAACAAAGAGATTATTTTCTGAATCTAGATACCAACCAATTGCATCATTGGGTATTTAAACCCTAGATCCCCAAGGTAGTTGGATAGTGTAATTAAACTTGAAAATGAGTGAAATTAAAGTCATAAAACACTGCATAAACACCACCATGTTCTGTGGGTCTAAAGGTTGTGCCATGGTCAGCTGCCATTACGACGTTGAAGGTAAGATTTTGCTGGAAAGTAAATGTTATGCATACCTCACTCTACATGTACAACAACATGACTTCATAGACTCGAGTGTATGTGCTTTACTGGCCTGCCTGCAGTCCATATCATATTGAAAATTATGGTACATTATTACAATGAGAGCAAGGATAATATACGGCAGAGTAATTGATGTCTTGTATTATGCACGAATGGGCAAAAAATCCACTTGCAAAACTGCAACAATTCGTCCCCTCACTTCCAAAGTGATTTTTGGCTTCTACTGTGTTCAAGAACCACCACAACCTGAATCTGACTCAGCCCTGTTCAGCCCTTATCCCCCTCGCACCATCAAGGCGTAAACCATTAGTCTCATTAGTCTCAGGTGTCCTATTTAAAACGATTCTTAGGTACACAACGTAAAGATTTTTTATCTACAGAGCTAACTTATTTAAAAAAAAATGCCTAATTTTATACTATATATATTTTAGATGAATGGAAATTAAACACAGATGCCTACACTTATACTGTTTAACAATTTTTAAAAACAACCCCACATAGACAATACTTGGTTTGGTCTTAACCTTAACAGGAAGCGTCTTGGGCAAAATCCAAAGCACATTTTATAAGACACGAAGAACACTATGTAGGAAGCATAATTACTAACACATGTAGTATGCAGAGTAGTGCGCCTATATAGTGTCTTATGTGGCATTTGCGGTTCAGTCCAGTTATGCTGGGCAAACAGAAAGTGTGGAATTTTTAGTAGTTAGTGAAACTGTTCACTTGTCGCCATTGCTGGAAATAATGCGCGGGCTATAAAGAAATTAGAAATTAGTAGAAATGTGCTAAGTAATTATCTTAGCCGGTCAGCCAGCTAGCGTTAGGCTGTGCAAGGAAAACCGCCATACAGGTAAGTGGCAAAGCTAGCTACCTAGGCTAACTGGTTAGCCAGTGGGTCAGATGGTTTGTTGTGATACACCTGTGCATTAAGTATATTCTGCACAATGCCGTTTGTTTTAATAAAGATCAAAACAGGTTTATGTAGAAACAAGACTAACTAGCTGAATAATCTGAATAGCAGTGTAATCGTATAACATATGGCAGAAATTACACAACATCCCCTATTAGCTTACACTAGCATTACATTTTATATTAACAGTATGCAAACTATACTTGTAAGTATGAATTCGTTTGAATAAACGGTGTACTACTGATAAAGGTGGTAGTTCCTTTACCACTGAAGGCATTGGACACAATGCACAAACACACCATGGACCGGGTAAAGATCTATCAGGGCAACCCATACTTAACAGTTTTACTTAATCGCACTTTTATAATCAGTCGTGTTGTTTTCAGTGTGTCGAAACCTATGTTGACGTAGGGAGAACATGTCAAACTTATCACAGTGTCCCTTTTACTGTGCAGTTCCAACACTAACATTACAATATCTTTCTAAACACTCGATCATTCTCTATGCATATTTTATCAATTGAGAATTTTCATGAAAGTGCTCATATAGAAGAATAAACACTTATAAAGTCTGGTTTTAAGTGAATATTGTTGCCTCACATTAAGAAGGTCATGTGTTTGATTCCCTGGTGGACTGTGCTTTGTGTGTTTGCATGTTCTACTTATGTCTTTGATAAGTTATCTGGGGCTGTGAATTAACCAATCTTGTCTAATGAGTATCTGTCCTTATCATGAAAACCAAAGAGTGCAGTACATGATGTTTAAATACTTCTATAGTCATGTCTGACCAAATACCTCTTTGCTGTCTTTATATTTTTTCTGAACTTAATATAGACAATATATGAGTTGCAGCTGTTAGCAAGAGTTTAACACCACAGACTCGCATCAAGTAAACATGCAGGATGTAAAATGTCTATTTGGTAATTTCCCTTTGGGAGGGAGTGGGAATATACTTGGGTCAGTTGTTTTGGAGAGTATGTGATTGATTGGCATCCTGTTCCGGGTGTATTTCTAGTTTCTGTGGTTTCTGGGTGCAATTGAGACCCTCTGCAAAATCAAGACACAGTTTTAAATGTTGAAAACTATCTCTAATGAATTTTTCTTGTATCAAACTATTAATTAGCATGGATTTTACACTATCTGACCTGAAGGTCAGGTGATAAAGTCTCATTTTGCAAAACACAAAAAATGCCATCCTTACCTATTTTTGTCTTGAAAATTATGCACAATGACTTTTATTGACCTTCTTATTTAAAAGGGGTAAGGTTCATCCTTTGAATGAGTTTAGATTTCATTTTAGAGTTTATAATTGTTGCATTGTTCACACAAGTAAAGAAACACCAAGAAATCCTTTCAGTTTTTCAATTGTCATTTTTGGTTCATGTCATGAACATCCCTAGTTATGTAAATGATATCGAGGTTGAGGGTTCAATTCCCAGGTGGAACGGTCTGACTTGTTTCTGTGTGGAGGCTCATTCTCTTTGTGTCTGTATGGATTTTATTTGCAATTTCCCATTTCCTCCCACAGCCAAACGATAAGCAAGGGATGTGAATTGGATGATCAAAATTGTCAAACTTAAACTGATGTATCTTGTGTAGCTAGTGACAACTTGTCCTGTTATGAATGTAACCAAAGAGTATAAAACATGTCCTAATAAATAAAAAAGCAAGTGTATTTGGTGTGTGATATTTCCAGCTCTGAACACCACTCCTGCCTTTTCTTATCCTTACAGAACGTGGCTGATCATTGGAAGCCAGCATGGGTGCAGAAAGCAGTGCTTTGAGAAGCTTTGTGCTGGAGGAGCCATCAGTGAAGCTGCCCTCAGGTCTTACATTGTACTGCGCAGTGCTCAAGGATGGCAAGCCAGCATCTGTCTTTGTTTACAAGCAGGGCAATGAAGATAAAGTTAACAAAGCTGCCAAGGTACACTTCTTAATATTAAAAATGCTTGATGGCCAAATGTATTTATCTTGTAGGAGTTCGTTCACAAATGGAAAGTTAGTAGATTGTCTCAATTCCTTCACCACATGCAAAAGATCATGATGTTCATCAAGTTCCAACTACGGCTGAAACGATTCCTCCAGTAAATCGACTATAAAATATAATTGCTGCAAATGTTATGCGTTTTCACTGTGGCCAGGTGTCATGAAAAACAAAGGGCTGCATCCAAAATCGAAGCCCTAAAAAAATCTACTTTTTGCACACAGTTCAATAAATGCCATGTTAACTACACTCTCGCCGCTCCCACCTACTGTTCAGTAAGAAAGTGTGAGTTAGGATGGCACCGAGATGTCACAACATGGACACAGAAACACGGCAATAATAATTAGGGGTGAACGGAGGAGATGCAACAAAGGAAATGGCAGAAACGTTTTTGTAAAACTGGAAAAGAGCTTGAACTAATTTAGTGTTATTGATATTACTTTTTCTTCACAGTAAACAGCACATGATCTTCAAATGGCACACACACACACACAACAAATCCATCTGATTCGACACAAACAATCCTTACAAAGTTTTAATGTTTTGTAAGAGGCGATAAAGTTCTGTGTTCTGCATGAACTGTAGCTGAAACTTTTAGTTCTGAAAGTTGCACTAACTAAAGGCGATGTTTAGGTATTGATTATTATTATTATTAGCCTGTTTTAGGTTGCCCGTATAAATGTTAAAAGTAGTTTGAATTTATTGATTTATTTGTTTTCACCACTTATAAATGTTCTCTCTGTGCAAGGAATAAAAATGTGCAGTTTGTTTTAAGACATCCTATTTTATCTTATGGGCGGCACGGTGGCTTAGTGGGTAGCACTGTCGCCTCACAGCAAGAAGGTCCTGGGTTCGATCCCCGTGGGGTGATCTCGGTCCTTTCTGTGCGGAGTTTGTGTCCACG
>JAYDZG010000005.1:10191386-10202486 GCA_034509265.1 Microcambeva bendego | reverse complement strand
CCTTGATGCTTTTCTTCCTTGAGTCCTGGGTGGAAGAGAAGAGCCTTGATGCTTTTCTTCCTTGAGTCCTGGGTGGAGGAGAAGAGCCTTGATACTTTTCTTCCCTGAGTTCTGGGTGGAGAAGAGCCTTGATACTTTTCTTCCTTGAGTTCTGGGGGGAGAAGAAGAGCCTTGATGCTTTTCTTTCTCGAGTCCTGGGTGGAAGATCTAGTCGAATGAGATTATTGGCTCGGAGGTTGTGTGGTACAGAGGAAGGTTTAATTAGACCTAGAGGGTACCTTGGGGCTGGGGTTTATATGTGAGCATCAGTATTTTAAACTAGCTCCAGTCATGTTACACTGACTCGACCAGATTCATGATCGATCGGTATCTGACACAGTGAAAGTTTGTGTTTATTGTGAAAGTTTGTACAGTACAGTTTTTAAAAAACACAGTCATGGACAATTTTGTATCTCCACTTAAGCTTATTTGACACAGGGAGTACATGCAAACTCAAGAAAGACAGGACTCTGACCACCCGACCCTCCAGGCAGTAAGAGAGGGTTTATGGATGTGGTGGTTGAGATAAGAAGGAAGTCAGGACAAATCAATATGAAAACAAATTATAAATATGAAGAGCATCCCACAACTATCTCAAAATTGCAAATTGCCTCCGAAGAGGTCACTAGATTCCCTGAATGTGACGATGATTTATATAAAACACGTAGTGCTGATTTAAAAATATATTTTTCCAATATTACAAATATGCCTATCTCTATCAAGATTAATGCATTTGGAGATTAAGTATTATTTTTGTTAGAACTTTATACATAAAAATTTCCTTTGTGCTTAACAATTACAAGATTGATTTTATTAACGTTGTCAAAGTTTATTCAGGGCCAGGTCGAGGAAACAGCACAATACTGAGCCCAGGTCCAAAAACAACACACATGCTTTATCTTCAATTATTAGTATACCCAAAAGAAACTGTTACTAGAGTTGGATTTACCCAGAGCAACCTAGCCAATTACGTTGATGCATCAATATTATCAAAGTCAAAGTATAGTTTTTAAAACCATGTTTATAAATTATCCTTTTTATTGTCTTATTTTATCTTACTATACCACTTGCTGTGAAGTCATATCTGTTCCAGTTACTGGTTGGAGGCTTTAAGAGTCAGAAGCAGATTGTAGTGAGCGTTCAAAAAAAGTTAAGCTTGTTAATTGTTGATATCATCATATTCCTTATTAAGTTCAGTTGGACACCCTGCAGTTTGCTGCATTATTTGTAGCATTGCTCAAAGCTCACAAAGCTTCTCATGTGAAATAAACACTTACCACTTTGTTTACGTCGCTTTGAAGTAATTTTCGAGTAAATGTGTAGGTTAGAATCTGGGCTCATTGTGTCGTTACTGTATTTTGGACTGAATTACTTATTTTATGTCTGCTATAAAATTTTAGCACATTGCTTTGTGTTCAGAATGCCACAAGCATGTTGTGTTGCACTTTAATATGAATTATATTCTGATCATATAGACATAAACCCTGTTTACATTTAGTTTTGTGCCACACAGTTTGATCTTAAATGAGATTCTGAATTAAATTTCTTCGAGGAGAATTCATTGGTTCGATTAATCGAATAATCAAAAAAATAGATTAATAGATAGAAAAACAGTTGTTAGTTGCAGCCCTAACAAATACCAAATTAATTCAAAATATTTCAATTGCCATTTGTGTTTTGGAAAAACTGACATGCATGAAAAGCAATAATTTGCTTAATGCTGTCCTCACCAGTGGATTTACATTTCCCAGTCTGTATCCTGTACCCTGCCATGCATCCAGTGCACCTTTGGCACTGCTCAGCACTTCGTCCACCACTTGAGCACGCACATCCAAACACAAACTCCTGAGCAGAACAGGATGCCACACACATGCATTCTCACTCTGAGAGGGTGGGAAGTCCTTCAGAAAGTCCATCTGAGGCAAAATACATTTACAGATGGTTACTGAATATAAAGAAACAATGATAAGTGATTTGACGGTGGCACTTGAAATATAGATGCCTGCAACAACCACAAACACTATGAATAGGCCTATAGCAATATCAGGGGTAACCGTGAACAATGAACACTTAGTGCTCAAGGTTATTTTTGCACATAGATGGTAAAGCAATGTCAGCACAGTTCACATAATTTAGTTTCCTTGGTAGTGGTGGTTTAGAAGTCAAGGTACTGGACTAATAATTTAAAGCTCTGTGGTTCAAGCCCCACCACTTCCCACTGCTGGGCCCACAAAAAAGAGTCGTAATTCATGCTTAGATTGTATGTGGATGAAAAGATTAAATAATGCCATCCTTTTAAAAGTCATTGACTAATTCATTTCCCTTTGTCATAGTAAATATTACAATTGTACATCCAGAATTGTAAATATGAGAAGCATGCAAAAATACCAACTGATTACATGAATCCTTGAAACACAGTTTCTTAAAAAATGCTTTTGTGTGTGTCTAACCTGGTGATTTGGGGTCATGAGGAAAAGTAGGCGTCTCAGCAGCAACCCCAAGTGAGTATTTTGATAACTTTGACTTGGACTTGACTTTATCTACCAATTCAAAACAGAAAAGGAGGAGATAAAACAATACATTTCACCAGCACAACAAAAAAATCTGTGATCTGCAAGTAGCAGAACAAACTATCGTCTATTAAGCCTCATTTTCAGACATGCATATGTACACATTTACATAGAGCACATTACATTTTTGGGATATTTAGTACACGCAAATACATCCTGAAGAATAAGAAGGAAACAATCACAGCCTGTTTCATTTCCTTCCACATAATTTTGACTAGCACATTGTACAACCTCTTCTTGTGTCATTTGAGCTATGGAGCTATTGAGTTGTCTAACTGGCTTACTTTAATTGCATTTGAATTTCTGATTATTACCAGCTCATCATCATTCTACTTTTGTATTCTTATGGTACTGGTAATCAGGCCGTAAAACAGCAAAACATCCCCATGTTGTTACACTAGCATCACTGAGTGTTGGTGAAATGATGTGCTAGCTTTAGGCCAGACTGAATGAAAACTGAAGTGCCATGAAAAGCCTCTTTATATTAGCTGGAAAAACGTAAGCAGAACAGTGTAATTAACAACCAAAAACAAGTCAACGCGAATGAAATGTTGAAAGAGTGGCTTGTCATATGTTCACTTTACTCAACAGTCCATCACAGATGTTGGGCAACAGCTGACAGGGATGTATTTTAGAACTAATTTGCAAAACTATATTGACAGGATGTAAACCAAGGTTACATTAAACTCCATGTACTTACCAGGTGAGCTGTGAGGAGAACATGGTGCAGACATAACTCAGCCGTGCCATAACTGTGGGCACACAACAAAAACAGAAAGGGTTAAACACATTTATATCAACAGCATCTACAAAGAGACCTCCTCACATTGTTTTTATTTAGTCTAGTCTGACACGATAATGTCCGACATTGAATAGGTTCTCACCTGCTGACAGATGCCCTTCTTGCATAGATTCCAAATAGGGCCAGACAACAATGTTATGTTCAATGTAGTGTGTTTCCTTACACTGATCTATGCCTCAATTTGATTATGGAGATCCACACACAGTCCTCCATGGCTTATTTATGTGACCTTACAGGCCCAGGTGTGTATTCCCTTTGTGACAATTCAAATTGTGGACTCGAGTGGATTTCTAGAAACATCTTAAGGATAACTAATGCAACTGAAAAGAACCTTAAGTGATCCACTCAAGAATTTGAACCAAGATTTCAGTTGATCAACTTTTGCATAACACATTATAATAAATCGGCTTGCTTTCAGTGTAGGCAGGATATACTTTTATTTAAATGTGCAATATGACTGTTTGCGTCAGCATGAGCCATGGAAACTTTGAAGCCACTGCTGGGTG
The DNA here is from genome assembly GCA_034509265.1 of Microcambeva bendego. NCBI lineage: Eukaryota > Metazoa > Chordata > Actinopteri > Siluriformes > Trichomycteridae > Microcambeva > Microcambeva bendego. The sequence goes on along the minus strand of JAYDZG010000005.1, from coordinate 10,198,569 downwards.
TGGGCACACTCACCGTGCCAGAAAGCACCAGACATCTGTGGATAAGACAGCCGTCTGGGTGTCTGACTGGAGAACAGCGCCAAGCAGGGATCGCTCCTGAGCACAATGAGACAGAAAAGGTGTGACTTTACAGACTCCGAGAACATAAATAGTCAGAACGAGCTTACTAATAGCTCCCATGCAGATGACGGATGAAAAGCCAAGGAACAAATATGATCGCTTCACACTAGATGAACATGTATTGTTAATAATGTAATTGTTTACCTAAGGTGTCTACATACAAACATGACTGAATATGTTTGGAGGGGGTGGTAGTCAAAGTAAATATAAATAATGAAAAATAAGTGAATGTAGGACCAATAGTAGCTAAGAATGCTTATTATGATAGGAATGCTATAGAAAACCAGGACGATATTGGTCACTGGATCCCCAGACACAGATGGCTACAGTATCAACAAGATACAAGCCATCATGCTAAATTAAAACTTCTGAACATTTTTATGAATATTGGCCATTTATTAGCAAGATTAGGGACAGTGGTGACCTAGTGGGTAGAGCTTTGTAGAGCCATCAATCGGAAGACTGGAGGTTTAAATCCAGGCTCTCCTAGACGGCCAATGTTCGGTCCTTGAGCAAGACCCTGAATGCTCCAGGGGTGCCGTACCATGGCTGACCATGCGCTCTGACCCCACCTTCCAAACAAGCTGGGATATGCAATGAAAAAAGAATTTCATTGTACTATACACCTGGATATGTATATATGACAAATATTGGATTATTGTTCGATTCCTGAATAGATACAATTACAAGTTCTTTGAGCTAAAGGATTATTTAATATAAATATCCATGCTTATGAAGATATAAATTACAACGAGGTAACAAAGGTACATAAAAACTGTAGTTTAAAGTCTGAAAACATTGTGTCGTGTAGAGTACTAACCAGTGCTGGAAAGTGTTGAGCAGGTAGTGCTGCCACACAGCCACACAAATGAACACACACATGCTGGTGAAGGCTGACTGTGCCCTGAGCCTGACCATGAAGCATCACACCTGGCAAACGAACAGGCAGAGTCCGCTCCACTGGGCACCGCCGGAAACTCAAAAAAACAGCCTCAAAGACCGACAACCTAAAGAAAGTAATAAAAAGGAATCTAGTTCATTTGTAAGGTGGCATCAATGACGGCTGCCATGGTTTTAACAGCTGAGGTGGTTTTCACAACTGCAACCAGTTACGCATTTTTAAATATAGTTACATGATAATAGATTATGCCTACAATCACTTATTTCAAATATTCTAGCCTCAATTTAAGAGAGGGGGTGCTGAGGAGCTCTTGTGTCGCCAGATTTCCACCAAACTGAGTGGATTTTGTTGCCATATTGGCGAGTAAAAAGACACTTTGGCGAGTGGACAAAATGTAGGTTCGTACTTATTTTGGCGGTATAATAAATGTATAATTACTGATCTGTACATTTGAAGATATTAAATTGTAGGTCGTGGTGGTTCAACACGTTTATTATTCTTGAAAAGCTAAATAATATTTGCTTGTCCTGTGGTGTTTTGAGTGGTTTTTCGTGGATTTTGAAAAGGTTTTTGCAATCTTGCAACCCCTAGTGAGCTTGTTAATTATAGAGCATATATGGCAGCTGCATATATAGATATACGAAAAAAATAAAACAGTTGCTTTACTTTTCTTTACATTTTGTCGTTTACATTACTGAAAATCTCATCATCTTTCAGAGATAATATTTTGCTATGAATGTTTATTACAAATTTACATTTGTCCAAATGGTTCTGCTCCTAAAAAGAATTTCTATCATCCATTGAAATAAATAAAAGCATTTGGATAAACAGTAGTGTTTTATTTAACAATAAAAACATGATTTATTTTAATTGAATGCAATATTAAAACCTTTTGTACCGATAATGATTTTTTTGTGCACTCCTGAAAAAATACAGCAAAGACACAGGTGTTATTAATTAGGTACTGCTATGTACATTTCAGATGGGGGTGTTTATTGGTGGTTTGGCTCATCTGTGTCCAAAGTTTGGTTATTTATGTATTTTCGTCTGAAATCTGAATGCATCTCTAACGCTTACTTCCAGAAGTCAGTATCTTAGAAAATTAAATAATAATAATAATACTGAAATAAATGTATAGTATGTACTCAATACTTGTGGTTACAGATCCTTTTGCATGAATTGCTGCATCAATGTGGCGTGGCATGGAGGTGATCAGCCTGTAGCACTGCTGAGGGGTTATGAAAACCCAGGCTGCTTTGATAGTGGACTTCAGCTCATCTGCATTGTTGGGTCTGGTGTCTCTCATCTTATTGACAAAACTCCAGAGATTCTCTATGGGATTCAGGTGAGGAGAGTTTGCTGGTCAGTCAGACAGTTATACTATGGTTATTAAACCAGGTATTGGTACTTTTGGCTGAGTGGACAGGTGCCAGGTTCTGCTGTCAGCAGAGGGAAGCATGACTTTGGACTTGATATAACATAGTGGACCAACACTAGCAGATGACATGGCACCCTAAACCATCACTGAGTGTGGAAACCTCACACAAGACGTCAAGCAGCTTCACCTAGACTCTGGGACCTTGATTTCAAATGAAATGCAAAATTTTCATTCATGCTCAAACAAGACCTTGGACCCCTGAGCAACAGCGCAGTCCCTTTTCTCATTGGAAAAGGTAAGATTTAAGCTCAAACTACAGCAGCAACCCAGTCCTTGAGCATCTCTCCCAAATTTTTGAATGGACTTTTCTTGACACTCTGTGGACACCCAGCTTCTTTAGCAATGACCTTTTGTGGCTTACCCTTGGCGAGGGCGTCAATGACTGCCTCAAAAAGAGTTTCACTTTTTGAATTGAATTACTTAAATACATTTTCCATGATATTGTAATGTATTGACATGCACCTGAATATTACATAAGAACCCTCTGACTCCTGAAACATTGAAGCTTTTTTTCATATTTCAGATCAGAGTTTGATTGTCAGCGATTGGCAGGCCAGACATAGAGCTATTTGGCTACATCTGATGGAATGTGCAATGCCCTGCAGTGGCACACTTGTTTGAAGTTTTTCTTCTTTGCAGGCAGTGTTTGAAAATAATGTGTACTTCCAAAAAATGCTTTATGGAAATATAATCACTGTACTCATAAACTGATGTCATTTATGTCCGTCAGAATGTCTAAGATAAACTAAAACCATGGACACCCTACCTGGGCACTTCCTCTGAAAACTGACTGCCGTCACACCAGAGACACAAGACCTCATCAGGCTGGAAGTAGAGCTTCCCCAACACATTTACCAGAAGCACACACTGAGACAAAGCGAGCTCAGGACTGCACTCTAAAACACAACAAAGCATGAAATCTTTCAGATAAGTAGAAAACTCTCTCACACACATATATGATCAAAGAGCAGCATTACAGTTCAGTTTTTCCCTACAGTGAAGAAAAAAATGAGCTCAGCACCGACCACCACCACTTGCAGTGTTTACCAAAGAACCATATACACAACCAGCAAGTTATCATGGCTGACACCTACAGTTTGTTATTTACACATATGGACTAAATCAGGTTTGGACATTCACATACACAAGAACAGTTTTACTTGACTATTGGCAAAACACATAAAAATAATCTGAACCGCAATATTAAAGATTCAGCAAACACATTTCCATTTCCTTATCCAAATTCAATTTGGTTCAAGGTCAAATAAGTGATTCCAACACAATAGTTGGCGAGTGTCATCGGTTACAGGTTAGTTACATAAAACAATAAGTAAATAGACCATAAGTGAGTCTTACGCAAGTCTGTGGCCAAAGCACATTCAGCAAAAGTTCTTATTGATAAAAGGTGGGTCAGCAAAACATCCAGAGGAACCAAAACAGCTCCACTTAGCTCTTCAGCCAGGCCAGCTGGCACAGACAAGGCAGAGACACTTGGAGAGAATTTGCTGAGTATCAACCAAGAAGAGTGAATTATTAAGTCATAACATTTTTGTACCAACATTTTAAGTGGTTAAAATGGTACACTATAGAGTTAGACTGGGTTAAAAATATAATTACCTAATGATTTTGAGGTAGAGCTGATGAAAAGCAATAGAGTATTTGGACAAAAATGGTTTAAATTCCTATTAAAAAGATAGAAACGTTGTATTATACAACAAACACTATAAATACAATAAACATAACAAATATGACTGTCAGCGAGTACCTTTAAGTAATGAACTAGAGTGTTGGTAAAAAACCTGCACATCTTTGTGGTCTTCTGAAAGACTTTGTATTCAGGGCAGCTTGCTACTTCCTTTTGAACAGAAAACAGGTATGTTGTTAGTAGCACAACATAAGACAGCTGAAGTATGTATTCTTTTCATACTATTTAGAGTGTTTGTGCAATCCTGCCCACAATTATTGCCCCCCTAGTTAAAGTGTAAAAAAAATCCCAGTATGAGTTGTAACCAAGCCACATAGGCCAGTCTACATCTTATTATATTTAAGAGTTTCCATTGTCAATCTCCAGTGCACTCTTCTCTTTAGCTCACTCTACAGATTTTCAAAGGGGTGTAGATCCGAGGATTGAGTTGAGTGTTTATTAAATACACAATTTTGTGTTAATCTGGACATGTTTTGGGTTCAGTTTACTGATTTAACAATGAACAAGTCATTTTAGTTACTTTAGTTAGCCAGGTGTCCTGGGATTTCATGGAGGTCATGGTACCATTGGGTTCTGTGGGTAAAACAGCACCAACATGACAGATCATCCATCATGCTTAACAGTGGGCATGTGGTACATCTTAAAGACAAATCCATGTTGACAGTGAGTTGCCAAAAAAAACTTGTTTTGTAGAGCACATGGATCCAGCCAGGGTTGCATTTAGCAAATTCAAAGTCAGGAAATGCCCTTTTCCTGGCCAATCTTCAAAACAATCTAGTGTGCAGTGGTAGCTGTTTAGTCTTGGTGACCCTAGAATGCTTATCTTGTCACTCTCACTGACCTTTTGCCTCTCATAATATCCTCTGCACTGTGCGTGTGTGCAAAACAAATTTAGCCTAGATGCCCATCTAAAATAATGAATGTTATTTGAATAACCTTTGCTTGCTGTTGCCTCCAGCGACTGTCCATTTTTGGAAGCTTTGGTTTCAGAACTTTTTACTCATTTTCATGCAAACAGAAAACACTTCTTTACACATTAATGCCAATGAATGGCATTCTTATAGATGATTATTTTACCCCATAAAATGTGTTTGTGGTCTTGAGTAACCAAGAGGCCAGGCTGACTTTTATCAAACCCATTCAAAATTCAATGAGAAGAATTTACAGAATTTTAGTTCCAGAACTGTTGGTTGACAGAAGAAACTTTTAAATTAATAATGCAACAAGATAATGAAACATGGCCTTTGTGGAACAATGTTTCATGTTTCATACTAGTACTAGGACAAAACTTGTGTAGATAATGAACAGATTTAATTTTTTTTTTTACATATATCATTAGAATTAAAAAGACAATAGATAAAAAGTGATAAGTCAGGTTGGGTTCAAATACTGGCCAAGATCTTTAAATATTTAAGAAGTTTTATTTTGAATCAATTACTCTTTTAAATGTGTAGCCGTGCAAACATTTCAAGCACAAGAAAATTTATTATTTACTGTTTGCTTTACCTGTAGATTAGCCTGCTGAATCTGCTCTGCCAGCTCCTGAGCATTACATAAGGATGCCAGCAGGTCTTCACACAAATAAGAAATGATGTCGCTGTGCCGTAAACGCTCTTCTACCAGAGACTGGTACTTCACACTCTGCCTGGAGAAAAGTTTTATGATGTTAATAATGTGCCATGCATTCAAGATATGTACAATAAATCAGGGAGAAAAAAATGGCCTAAAAATAACTTACTTAATTACAAATTTCCATGTGTTGGCATGCAAGGCAATGTCCAGACTTGATATTACACAGCAGATGTCCAGCAAACTGTGAATGACTGAGGGGAAAGGGGAGAAATGACACTGTATAATTATAATTTATGTGAAATTTGTACCAAAAAAAACTATACTAAACACAAAATTCCTTGTTTCGGTCAGATACCTACCAGTGATGATATCAGAGATCTCTTCTTCAGAGGCACTATTCTCCAGACTGATCTTATCCAAAACCTCCATAAGGCATTTCTGGAGTGAGTAGGCCACTTTAAACAGGCTCTGTAGCAGGTCGCCCACTAGTGACAGTCGCCCACTGTACACAATCTCACTCTCCTACATGTAGCAACACATATTTGTATTTAATCATATCACATCTTCTGATGCCCCAGGGTGTGTCATCGGGACATTATTTTTTTTGCTGTTGTTGCAACTTGTGTACTTTTTTCTGTCAGTCTGATGTAAGTGAGCTGACAGCGTAAATTCAGTGTCACTATTATGCTTTTCATAAAACCTCAGTATTACTGATTGAACGGGTTTTTTTTCACAAAGCTTTTTCTACTGAAGGCCGGGATGAATACCTTGCGAATGGAATGTATTTTAATTAAGTTAAATGTACCTTGCAGTGCTGAAAGGTGTCCTTAAGAACCTGGAGGGCACACAAGGGCAGAGAGCGAATGGACTGAAGAGAAAAAGCACTGTCAAAAGAACCCGCATGGCGTACACAACCAGACAGCGCCTCCAAAGTCTGCACCATAATCTAGAGAACCAAAAGAGAAATATTATGACTTGGCCTGTCCCTTTCTTGACAAAATAACCTTTATAAAGTAAATAAAATGGCAAAAACAGATTTAGATTTATTTACAAATACATTAAATGGCTATATATTTCTGAATAATCATGAACCACATACACACAAAATATTTCCACAAAATGAAAAGGCATACATGTCCTAAACAAATGAATACGTTTACATTAATGGTATTTAGCAGCTGCTTTTTCCCCCAAAGGCTTTGCTCAATGGCCCAACAGAGGCATCTTGACATCCTGGAGATGTTCCTTGTCGGGCATGTTCTCACTACAGATGAAATATTCTGTGTGCCTATGCAAAGGACAGGACATCCACTGTGATTTTGTGGAACATTCACTTCTGTGTTCTCACTTGTGCTGACACGGACTGTAACAGGAACATTTACTAGGATAAAATCAGAGTAAGATCCGGGATGAATTTTGCGGGTGGTCGTGTTCACACATACAGCTC
>JAYDZG010000005.1:10162754-10177943 GCA_034509265.1 Microcambeva bendego | reverse complement strand
TTATTTTTTGTTGCACCAGAATTTTTAAGGGCTTCATAGCAAAGGGGGTGAACACATATGCACATGCCAATATATATCAATTTCATTTCACTTCACCAACTTAGACTTTTTACCAGAATTTTTACTATATACAGCTGCATCACATACAATTCCGATTAAAAAAAACATTTAAACACAGGTTGTAATATAACAAAATAGGTAAAAAGCCAAGGGTGGGTGAATACTTTTGCAAGGCACTGTACATGCACATACAAAGGAAGACCCAATACTCTATACAGACAGCAAAATAGACCACACAAGTATGGAAATTACATAAATAAAAAAATCATGTGAACACTTTCCATTTTTTAAAAAAGGGTCACATCCTTAGGCTTTCACTGTAACAGGATGTACACTTATAGAAACTTTCCTAAAGTTGAGACCAGTAGTATTAAAATTCCCCAGGGTGAGTCAGCAAGTGAAGCAACACAAGATTCCAAACAGACCTTTCCTCTGGCATGCTGAAAAGTTAAAGACTTCCTCTGCATTTACAAGAAAGAAAGAATGCTAACATAATGGCCGCAATAAGTGGATTAAAATAGTAGAGTCAGACTTAAACTGAATTATCGGCAAACACCAGTTTCTAAAAAATCTAATGAGCCATACAGTGTATCTGGAAATAGTGCTTAACTTTTTCTGCATTTTGTTATGTTACAGCCTTATTCCAAAATTGCAATTTTTGCAGATTAAAAAATAAAATATTCACAGTGTTTGCCATGACAATCAAAATTGAGCTCAGATGCACCATGTTTCCACTGATCATACCTCAGTTGTTTTGACAACTTTATGGGGTCCATATGTGGTAAATCTAGTTTATTGGACATGGTTTGGAAAGGCAAATATAAGGTCTTATGGTTGACAATACATTTCAGAGCACAAACCAAGGCATGAAGTCCAAGGAATTGTCTGTAGACCTCAGATAAAGGATTGTATCGAGGCACAGATCTGGGGAAGTGTACAGAAACATTTCTGGAGGTCCCACTGAGTAAAGTGGCCTCATTCATATGTAAATGGAAGAAGTGTGAAACCACCAGGACTCTTCCTAGAACTTGCTGCATGGCCAATCTGAGTCATCGGGAGGGAAGGGCCTTAATCAGGGAGGTTACCAAGAACCCAAGGATCACTAAGGACCCTAATCTCACAGATAAAATAACAAAGAAGTGGATTTGGGATTTGGGAATATTCTTGAGTGACCCATCCAGGGCCCAGACAATCAGACAATACTGTGGGAAAATTTATTTTGGTGTTTGATGTGAAGAAAAATGAAATATAAAGCATTATATACACAAACACAGCAATAACCGGAATCGTAAGTGTAATCGAAAAATTTACATGAAGCGTGAATGATAGTCGGATTCTGCCCAATTCCCCTGTGTGTGTGTGGGTGTTTGGTTCGGCAAAACTTAATTCACTTTAAAATGTACCATTTCCATCTGATTAGTTATTTGTTATGTTTGTAATTTTGTTTTGTAAAATGTAAATTTGTTTTTACTTTTGTAATTTTGTTTAATAAAATATACATTTCTTTTGCACTTCTCGACCATCGTAGAAAGTAGATGCAACCATGTACATCCAAATTATTTAAAAAGATAACAGAAATAATTCCATTTGTGTGATGCTATGTTGTCAGAACTGGTTGTAGAGGTGGATTAAAATAAATAAAAATATGTAGATCTTTAATATATAATTTAAAGGTATTTCTTACAATTAGATTCCATGAAAATCGTTTCTCTTTTATGTTGCTGTTTGTACTTGTCAGATTCATTCAAAAACAAATAAAAACAGACTTTTTGGCCCAATTAGAACATTGTTAACTGTCACAAATTGCTTCAAAATCTTACATGTTAAAGTTGTAAGGTTTAAACTTTAATAATTGAAGCATGGATCATCACTACCAGCCACAAGACAAAACTATACCAGAATCACATCAAAGGTTACCACACACTGTCCACTGAGTCATTCATATCGTAGAGGAAGGATAAGCCATCTTATGAAAAGGCAATATTATAAGAAGCCATATTTTCGGCAGATAGGACAAAAATTAAAAATGTGTGAATAAACCCTGATCCCCAGAATCCATGCAGTGTTTACACATCAGTTGCGCTAAGGACTGTGTCACTGAGCAACATCTACAGTAAAACATCCTGCCCCAAAACTGAATTTGTTAATTACGTTTTAATGAAAGTGGGTGAATGTAATGAGACACATCCATTACGGGAAAAGAAGGTGGTCCAGACAAGTCAATATTGCTGATAATATCTTTAAAAGCTGTTGTCTGGCACCTTTAAAATCATTTCTATTGTTCCCAGAAGCACTGCAACTTAAAGCAGGAAGAAGGGAAAGGAAAAGGAAACTCCCCTACCAACAGGCTGCTTCTTTTTGATTAAAGCTTGATTGAAGCTCATTTTAGATTTGATTAAAGCTCATTACAATACTTTTATTTCCCTTTCTATACCTCTAAAAATGTACTTTTAGACTTTTCTGGACTTTGAGCAGACATGTCTTGCAGCTGAGTATGGACATGGCTTTCACAGCACATACAATGGGGCAAAAAAGTATAGTCAGCCACTGATTGTGCAAGTTCTCCTACTTATGAAGATGAGAGTGGTCTGTAATTTTCATCACAGGTACACTTCAACTATAAGAGACAAAATGAGGAAAAAAATCCAGGAAACCACATTGTAGGATTTTTAAAGAATGTAGTTGATAATTATGGTAGAAAATAAGTATTTGGTCACCTACAAACAAAAAAGATTTCTGGCTCTCACAGACCAGTGTGAAAAAATCAACTGTGTGAGCAAGTATAAGAAATTGGAAGACATACAAGAGCATGGATAATCTCCCTTGATCTGGGGCCCCATGCAAGATCTCATCCTGTGGGGTCAAAATGATTATGAGAACGGTGAGCAAAAATCCCAGAACTACACAGAGGGACCTGATGAATGACCTGCAGAGAGCAAAGTAACAAATGCTACCATCAGTAACACACTATGCCGAGACTCAAATCCTGCAGTGCCAGGTGTGTCCCCCTGCTTAAGCCAGTTCATGTCCGGGCCTGTCTGAAGTTTGCCAGAGAGCATGTGGATGATCCAGAAGAGGATTGGAAGAACATCATGTGGTCAGATCAAACGAAAAAAGAACTTTTTGGTAAAAACTGAACTCGTCGTGTTTGGAGGTAGAAGAATGCTGAGTTACATCCCAAGAACACCATACCTACTGTGAAGCATGGGGGACAAACGGGACAGGGCGACTGATCCATGTTATGAGAAGAATGAACAGGGCAATGTATCGTGAGATTTTAAGCCAAAACCTCCTTCTATCAGCGAAAGATGGAAGGTGGCTGTGGGTCATCCAGCATGACAATGATCCCAAACACACTGCTCAGGTAACGAAGGAGTGGCTCCGTAAAAAGCATTTCAAGGTGCTGGAGTGGCCCAGCCAGTCTCCAGACCTCAACCCCATAGAAAATTTGTGGAGGGAGTTGAAAGTCCGTGTTGCCCAGCGACAGCCCCAAAACATCACTGCTCTAGAGAAGATCTGCATGGAGGAATGGGACAAAATACCAGCTACAGTGTGTGCAAACCTGGTGAAGACTTGTTTGACCTTGTTATTGACCAAATACTTATTTCCCACCATAATTAACAAATACATTCTTTAAAAATCCTACAATGTGATTTCATGGATTGTTTTTCCTAATTTTGTCTCTCACAGTTGAAGTGTACCTATGATGAAGATTACAGACCACTCTCATCTCTCTAGTAGGAGGACTTGCACAATCAGTATCTGACTAAATACATTTTTGCCCCACTGTACTACAATCTAAATTCCTGGATGGTCTTTATTGAAACTAAACCCATGAGAAAAACACAAGTTCATTTAAGAAACATCACAAGTGTATTAGCTTCAATGCATTTATTTCTCTTGACAAAGTAATGTACGTTTAATATTTATTGTGTGTATGGATCATTACAAATGCTGAGTCTTTGTATTTGCAAAACAGGCCTCAGCATCCAAAAAGCCAGTATTCATCTGCATTTTTTATTATTCCATTGTGATCTCATAGTTTTTGTAAACAGTTTTTAGCTTTTCCACTGTGACTGCATGGTCAGCCTTCCCATAACCCTGAAAAAAATATATATGTCAGTATGTTTTTCAAAGGAATCATTTCAGACCCAATTTGCACTTGGTGGCTTTATCTATCTTGAATTTATTATTTAAAAAACAATTTTTAAAAGGTCAGAAAAGTTTAACTACTGAACTGTATTTTGTGTATGTTTGCTGATTCTAAAGCTAGTCCTCAAGCGAGTTTTAAATTTCCAAAGACTAGTGAGAAGAAACACAAGTAGCCCTAGACATAACCTGTCTGAATCAATTGTGAGTCAGTCCTTGTCATCTATTAGGCCTTACAAGTTTCCTTGACTGATTTCCTGATTATCTTAAACTGAAGAGAAGCTGGAAAAATTAAAAATCTAAAACATTTCCAAAAAAATGTTCTTTGCTTTTATTTGAGGACCAATGAATTCCACTTTCAAAAAGTCCTTATGCTAAATTTAAGGTACTTTGGCAGTAAAATAAAACAGTTCAGAGTCTTGCAGTGTTCCTCCATCCAAACTGAAATGAAAGGCTGATATCAAATTCTAAAAAGTGTTCAGTTGCACTTGAACAGACAGTTATACAGCTATGGTTTTACAGTTAGTTATATATGGTGTATTCTTCAATAAACTATTCAAAGAAATAATTCAACTGGGTTGTTCTTTTAGAAATGTTCCTTAAAATGATTTACTGTTTGACAGCCTTAAACATAAGCTAATTTAAACTATGAATTAGCTGTCTTTAGGTGGGTGATTATTGATTACAATATTAAGAAATGAAACGATTAATTACCGTAGATTCCCCAAACACGCGCAGTTTCTTATCTTTGCTGTTGTGCTCTATCTTCCCACCACCAAGACAACTACAATCCAGACCCAGAGCTTCCATAGCAGGGCTCAGTTTTTCAAAAATATGATCTAAAAGGGAGGAGAGAGAACAATAATTGCTAATGCTTTCATTATACAAAATATATTTCAAAATGTAATATCAGATGCTAAAAGTATGTGGACCCCAGCTAATTTTGAATTATTTTTCAGCCATACTCACCAGCCACTGGAACTGTATGGCACTCAAACTACCTGTTGTAACATTTTTATTTTAATATTTTTTAAAACAGATTTTTACTTTTATTTTATATTTACAACAAGACAGATAGTAGGTTCAAGTTTAAGTTCATTGTCAAACACATTTGCATTTTTAAATGTATCTATTTTATCTAATTTAGCTTATTTATGTGTCTTTGAATTATGGATGTAAACTAGGTCTCTTCCACAGAGACAAACACATAAATGACCCAGACCAATCCACCTGGGAACTGAACCCAGAACCTTGTTGCTGTAAAGGGACAGTGCTGCCCACCTGCAAAGTGACAAGTGTTGGGGGTTACAAAACACTTTTATTGAATACATACAAATTTTATTTGCTGTCTTAATAAAATATTTTATAAGTAAAAAATCTGCAAGATAAAAGAAAAAAAAAATCAAAGTGTACTAAACGTTGAGTAGATTTACTTTTTAGATTAGACAGTATATATTAGGTAAATTAGAACAAACCCAAGCACGAACTATACAGTCTCTACTAAGCATCAGACTGAGGGTCTGAAAATGAAGCACAATGTTGCCCTCACACCAGGGGCAACTGCAATAAAATATCAAAGCGTTTCCAGCACATACTCTTTACTGAGGAAATTACAGTTAAGGGAAACAGGGGAAGTCGTGCCAGGAAGACCTCTAGGACTGGTGCCTTGCGTACTGACATTAGATACCAAGACATTAATACATTGTATTATGTCACTGTAGGAGTTCAATAAGAATCTATGAGGAAGATTAAAATGTATGTAGGCGTTGATTCATGGTGCTCCAAGTGAAACTAAGCCGCGCTGCTCATTTCATTTCGCAGAGTGAACTTACTGTGGTATTCAGCCCTTTTTGTGCCCCTTACTATGTCTTTCTGCTCGGCTCCATCCTTAACCTTTATTTTTACTAAAATGTATTTAAACTTTCCCTCTGAATCAATCTCAACGTCTGGAACTTTTTCTAGATGACCAGCCATGTTTTCTCGATATAAAGCAGACAGCTATTTCTGAAACAGACTTCTGAAAGCCAAACATGCTGTTTATCAGTAAACCAATAAACGCAAGGAGGGGGCGGGACATTCCGCCACAGCTGATGTATATTTAAAGCAAATGTGAGGTAGCGTCATTTAAAGTCTTATTTATTTGAGCCAACTCTCCATCATTATTCTTCTTTCTAAAAGCACGAAGAAATAGCAGCAATGTCGATAACATATAGATTATATGCATTCCTTCGTTACAGTGTAAAGATTAACCACACAGTTCACTACTTAGTACACATTGCGATAAATCTGTCATACCGTAAGTGCATGAATAGATGTATATTACCAAACATACAATCTCATGAGTTTAGTCACTGTGCAATGAAGTAAAAGTTAAAGCAAGAAAAACAGCAGTTTTATTTGCGTTTACAAGCAATATAAAGAAGAATCTGATCTTACTTTAATCCAGAAAAAATGTACCCTAAAGTTTTACAATAGAACCATGAAGTGGCCATAAAAGCTGTAAATATTGCACAGTTTTACTACAACAAATATTTCGAAGTAAAACTGAAATATTTACTGTTCTACTCCTAATTTTCACAGTAATCTGGTCACTTTATTGTTCTACTGTGAAACATCATGGTTCTGCTGTCAAACTTTGGTATTTGTTCCGGGGAAATAGCATATACTAAAAATAAAATAGCAAAGAAAGGAATAAAACTTTTGTCGCAATTGTATTTTGTATTCGAAAACATTTTCACACTCAAAAAAGATAAGACAGACAAGATTAGACAAAAAAGTAGACATGTTTTAAGATAAACCGTTGAATTGGTAACAGCTGAATCATGATTTTATTTATTCTTTCTAAGCAATGATTTTGGCCATGGTTCACCATTTTGTGCCAAATTACAGTTCCTATCAGTTCCATTGAGGACATATGCAACCAGAAACTATATAACATAAAAAGCAAGCCAATTACCTATTCAAGGCAAAGACACCTTAGAGTTATCTTAGCCCGGCTAATCTAAAATAGTCTAATCTAGAACAAGCATTTTATTTCATTTCACAGTGTGAACATACTGTGGTATTCGGCACTCTTGGTGCCCCTTATAATGTCTTTGTGCTCAGTTCCATTCTTAACCTTTATCTTTACTATTAAAACTTTCCCTCTTGATCAATCTCCATGTCTGCAACATTTATCCAGATGACCAACCATATAATAGTCATTTGAACAAATCATAGTCCATATAGCCCATGGTTCAGAATATCCAGACTAATATCAGTGAATTATGCAAAATCCAACATCTGACATGTATCAATGCTCATGGAATTGATGACTTGCATATATGTAAAGCGTGTTATTTATATATAAAAACCATGTATTTATTGCTTCTGTACACTGCAAAGACAATATGCATTTCTTTTTTTTAAAGTTCCATTTTATAAAGCATAGGGCCTTATAAATGCCACTGAAGATCCAGAGGCATTGATGTTAACCTATAGTCAGTGTCCACCATCACAAAATGTACAAAAATGTATACTTTATATAACATAGACATAGCTGTCTTTCCTAGAATGAAGGTTGACTAAAAGTTAAAAACAATTTTAAATGTTTATTTTACATATAGACTCATATTTTAATTTATGGCAAACATGTAAAGAAAATTGTCAATCATATTACATATTTTAAACAATGGGGATTTCAACCATGCATTGGTACAGTTTTTATGAAAAAGT
Organism: Microcambeva bendego; assembly: GCA_034509265.1. Lineage (NCBI taxonomy): Eukaryota > Metazoa > Chordata > Actinopteri > Siluriformes > Trichomycteridae > Microcambeva > Microcambeva bendego. The sequence continues at coordinate 10,170,020 of JAYDZG010000005.1, read as the reverse complement.
CAATGATGTTTTTCTCTAAAGACCCATCCTAAAATGTTTAGCCAACTTTAAAAGTTATGACTTAAATGATTTAAAGTTGGTTGTTGTTTTATGGGAAAATCACTAATTTAGATTCACTCATGCTAACCTTCTAATATTTATCTATTCTTTCAAGTAAGTAATTACTTTATTTCCCTTCCATCATCCTTCTTCCCTTTCCTCAACAAACTTTCCCCTGAGCATCAGGCATGTGGATTTTCCCCACTACAGAAGCCAAAACTATTACAGAAGCCAACATATGTTTTTTAGATAAAATGTTATAAATTATTATATAACAAATATACTGTAACTAGAACAGACTAACACATTTTTGCTTAAAAGGTAAAGTAAATAACAGAAAAAAAACTAAAGAAAAGATAAACTGAAAAAAGATTGCTAATGGGACGTACATTCATGTAAAGAATGTGTCTTGCCATGCTTGTATGTCCTTTTGTAAACATCCTGCTTGACTTTGTAAGTCAGTTTAGGCAATGCAAATAAACTTTCTAAATCATTTTGGAATGTATTATATATAACATGATCTCCTAAGTGATAATAATTCAGCATAAATTAATAAACTGAAAAAAAAATCAGTTTTTAACACATAAATTAATACATTGTAGGCTAAAAAGGTTTTATAACTTTGTATTTACTTATATAACTACCATTAATTCCTCTTTTAACATGTGATAATACAATTGTGAGGAGAAATTTTCCCCTTGGATTTTTTGCATAATTGTTGTGTCAAACAATGGACAGTGTATATAATATGGATTCACAATTTAAGCCATTTGGCTAGTTTGTATAAGTGTTCTACTGCTAAGTTTATTTCCTGAAAAAAGAACATGCCAGATAAAAGCAATCATATTTTGAGACCATTAATTAAATAAAGAATTTCTCTTAATAGTTAGAAAACAACAAAACAAATTCTGGTCTGATTCCTGGTATGTTTCTTTCCTGCATTCTGTGACATAGTGACATATTGCATATGTATCACATCTGTTGATGTGCTAAATCTCTAGCTAAATACAAACCATTTTCAAATTTGTAAATCCTACCATTCAAGGGATTTGTTCACAGATTGTTTCAAAAGTCTTAGTCAGTTTATCTTGATTATCGTACTTACTAATTTAATCTGTGTAGTCTAACTATTTGTTGCACAGTGCACAACCTTTTTTATGATCTCAGTTCTCTTTTCTTTTCTAATATCAAAGCCTGAAGAGGAAATGTTTGTTTTTGAAAGGAAGGAATTGTGATCCAAGGGACTAAGAAAATATGTCACTTTTCAATCACTAGTGGAAAACCCCAAAAAAAATCAAATATGGAAAACTATTTTCTTTCCAGTAACATGGACACAATGAAGAGCATGTTTGTCATAGGGGCATTGTCAGCTTCTTAAAACAAAAAACAAACATTGACAGACACATATTCTGAAACATGTAAAAAACAATGAGCTGGGTTTCTCTTGTCTAGTTGGCATATGTGTGGGTGTAGCATTATAGACCTCGTAAACAAATCCAAAGAATGTCCAGGATGTCTTTCCACCTTGTGCCCAGCAACCCTGACAGTGATTATATGGTTGGTGAAAATGATTAAATGATTGTACAAATGAATGCTTTTATAATCCTTTTATTGTATTGTTTTGAATCATGCTTAAGATCTCTAAAGGCAGCAAAGCACCCCCATGAATTCTACACTGTTGACTGTAGAGTGCACTTTTCTTTTTGTTTTATTTGCTTGACTATGAAAAATAAATCTACCTATCTACACCTCACTGGTTTTTTTTGGAAATTGCTGGCAGATTTTGCAACATATGGTTTTTTCAATGTTTGTGATAACATTTTAAACTGTTTAAGAGGTCTTGTATCCTACTTAGAGATAATACAGGGAACACAACTGGCCTTTAAGAGCTGTCTTTTTTAGAACTAAACCCAAACTTTAAAGGCTAATTACAAGGGGACAGGTGAGTCATTAGTAATTTATAATTAGACACAGGTTAGTCAGACTCAAACTGAACAAAATGTGCCATTATTATGTCCTGGCTTTGGTTTTTTATTTTAATTTTATTAAATTGTTTAAACCATTTAAAATTATTACAGTATTTTTATCGTTGTACACGGTTCCTGTTGGAATGACCATGAATAGAAAAACTTCCTGTCTGAACTTTCCTGTCCAAAAAAAGGCTTTAACTCTGGGTCAAGAAAGGGCACTTCCAGGGTATGAGAGAGAGAGAGAGAGAGGAATTCCAAAACTCTTAGTGATCCGTGTTACCTCAGGATTCCTGGAAGAATCAAGCTTGATCAAGCCGGAGGTGGGCCAACTATTTAAGCACAGCATCACAGCAGCTCAGAGTTTAGAAGCATATACTCATCTAAACAACACACATTTACTATTCTCATACAGAGATTATACGGAGAGACAAGAATTACCTTTAGAAAAAGAGTTAAAATGGTAAGCAATGTTGTAATTCTGTGATCCATTATTGCAATCCGTTTTTAAAGTCAACTGAGAGTTATATATTTTTGTATTTACAGGAAAACTTTCAAAAACGTAAAACCTTCTCTTCTATTGTTGTCTTTATAGGTAAGTAATGTATTGACCAAACATATCCATTTATCAATGTTTTTTGTATTTTGTACTGTAATGTAACTGTAAAAAACAAACTTTAATAAATGTCTTTGCTATCTAACATAGTGATAACTGCGTGGACAGGAGTCCAAGGCTGGTCCTATAATTACTCTAGCTATAGGATGAACTGGAACCAATCCCGGACTTGGTGTATGAAGCACTATACAGACATGGTGGCCATTCAAAATCATGGTGAGATTGATCATTTAAACAGCATCCTTCCCAGAAAATCTGGTTACTACTGGATTGGGATTCGCAAGATTAACAGCACTTGGACCTGGGTTGGAACCAACAAGCACCTGACAGCGGAAGCAGAAAACTGGGCATCAGGGGAGCCCAATAATGGATGCAACAATGAGGACTGTGTGGAAATTTACATCAAGAGGGAAAAGGATGAGGGCAAGTGGAACGATGAGTCCTGCCAGAAAAAGAAGACTGCACTTTGCTACACAGGTATGTGATCATAAGAAAACAAAATTTAACATAGAACAAATTGGATTTAGTTTAAAATATGTGATGGAAGAACATACCAAATGATAAGAAATATGTTACAAACATACACAATTGTACTTATTTACACATATGCTAAAACTATTCTCTTCTTCAGCATCATGTACGAGTGAATCCTGCAGCCATCAGGGGGAGTGTGTTGAGACCATCAACAGTCATAGATGTGAATGTTTTGATGGCTTTTATGGGGACAAGTGTGAGCATGGTGAGTGACATTCTTACCTAGAGCCTGTTTAATTCGACACTATTAGGTGTAAAGATTGCCTTAATACCTGAAAGTGACAACTTTAAATGCTGGAACTTTATTTGCTGCAATCAATTTTGAAACAACTGACCTCTACTGGCTGGTCAGTGGTGCCTGCACAAAGATTGTGGAGATTGGTGTGTGAATGTGTTTGGATCTCGATTATGAAATCGGCCAATGAACATGTGTTGGATGGGACATATGTTAGTTATGACTTTCGTCGTTCAGGAGTGGAGGTCTAAAGCAGTAGAGGAAAAAATATGATCAGCTGATTGGATACAACTAGATAGGAAGACAAATTTGATCTTAACATACAATAAACAATGCATTTAACTTTTAAGGACACTTGTTATAAGTATTGCTAGGACTGGCCAGTTGATGCTGTGCAGCAATTGTGTCCCTGCCACATAAGAAAATGTCCCTAGCTTACAGGTGGTTCTGGGTTTCCTACAAGCGAAAAATTGCAACTGAAGATAAATAAAATAGGAACAATGAATAATATTAAATACTAATAATACTAAATACTAAATAATCAAATAATAATAATTAAGACAGACTTGTTTTCTGTGTCAGTCGAAAAAGCAGGTTGCTGCATTATTGATTGAAGTTTTCAGAGCTACAGCATAAGAACAACATATTAGTTTTCTACTGACTTGCTTCTGCTTTTATTTTTACTGCAATTCTTTAAAATATACAGTTAAATGCCTGTATATGTTTTCTGCTGATTTTTTGTTTAATAATTTACATCTTTGTTTTGGTCCTTTTATTCACAGTCGTTCAGTGCTCTAAGCTAGAACTCCTTCATGGGACAATGCAGTGTAAGCATCCATTAGGAGACAACAGCTACCGGTCCGCCTGTGACTTTATCTGTAAGGAAGGCTACACTCTAGCAGGCTCTAGCTCCAGCCAGCTAACATGTACTGAATCTGGACAGTGGAGTGACTCTCAGCCTACCTGTGAAGGTAAGAAACTGACATGCAAATGCTTATAGGTCCATAAAGTGATTAGCCTGGCATTTTGGCTAGTGTTCATGAACCTGTCTTCTTTCCAATTGTGCTTTACAGTGATTCAATGCGCTGCACTCAAGGAGCCAGTAAATGGAAGGATGAGCTGTAGTGGTGACACGTTCAGTTATGAGAGTGTGTGCAGCTTCAACTGTGTCTCTGGGTTCCGTCTTCTGGGTGAAACAGAAGTCACCTGCACCAAAACAGCAGAGTGGAGCCAGCAAACACCTTATTGTGAGGGTAAGAAGTAAGACTTTTTTCTTGGATTAAAAACAACATAGACTGTATTAAATTAAATAACAGAAGTGTTTATTTATTCAGCTACCAGGTGCAATGTGCCAAAACAGCAAGCTCACCTTCTCTCTGAGTGCACCAGGGGATCAGATGACCTCACAGTTAACTCATCTTGCAGTTTTAACTGTGAAGAAGGGTTTAAGCTTCAGGGGGCTACAAATATACAGTGCACAGAGGCAGGAGAATGGACCCAGGAAACACCTCATTGTGAGGGTAAGAAACAAAGTTTGATTTGCTTTTTGCATGTCTATTTAGATTATAAAACATGAAATCTTTTTATTAATTAATACATGTGTTTTCCCCTCAGCTATCACATGTAGTGTGCCAGAACAGCAAGCTCACCTTCTCTCTGAGTGCACCAGGGGATCAGATGACCTCACAGTTAACTCATCTTGCAGTTTTAACTGTGAAGAAGGGTTTAAGCTTCAGGGGGCTACAAATATACAGTGCACAGAGGCAGGAGAATGGACCCAGGAAACACCTCATTGTGAGGGTAAGAAACAAAGTTTGATTTGCTTTTTGCATGTCTATTTAGATTATAAAACATGAAATCTTTTTATTAATTAATACATGTGTTTTCCCCTCAGCTATCACATGTAGTGTGCCAGAACAGCAAGCTCATCTTCTCTCCGAGTGCACCAGGAGATTAGATGACCTCTCAGTCAGCTCATTTTGCAGCTTCAGCTGTGAAAATGGATTTCAGCTCCAGGGGGCTACAAGGGTACAGTGCACAGAGACAGGAGAATGGAGTACAGCCATCCCCAGCTGCACAGGTACAGAAAATGTTCTCAAGCCATAGGGAGTGCCACAGGTAGTGTGGGTATTGCATAGCGCCACCGTTTTGTGGACCTGGGTTTAAACCTCATTGGTATTTCGTGTACGTTTTCACTGGGAAGTTGGGTTTTATTTAATCTTTCAAAAATATGCAACAAATGGGTTGGCTACTTCAAGAGTATACTATATCGGCAAAAGTATTTGGACACCTGACTATGTACTTGTTTGACATTTTTTCTTGGATAAAAAAACCTTACTACGTATGTTAAGAAATTAACAGAAGTGTTTATTTATTCAGCCATCAGGTGTAATTTACCAGAACAGCAAGCTCACCTTGTTTCTGAGTGCACCAGGGGGTCAGATGACCTCAAAGTCAACTCATCTTGCAGCTTCACCTGTGAAGAAGGGTTTAAGCTCCAGGGGGCAACAAGGGTACAGTGCACAGAGACTGGAGATTGGAGCACAGCCATTCCCAGCTGTAAAGGTATGTTGGTACTCTTGCACAGAACATTTTTATTATTTTTCTATTCCAAATTTTAAGCAAATAGCACTTGAGATAAATAACCCAGATTCTTCTGTCTTCTTAAGCTTATTTGCTTTTTGCTGATATTTTCACAGTGGTTCAGTGCCCAGCTCTCGGAACTCCACAAGATGGTGATATGTTTTGTTCTGACCAAACCTTTATGATGGGCTCTGCGTGCAGCTTTACTTGTAATCAGGGCTTTATTCTGCAAGGAGCATTCAGAGTCCAGTGTACAGAAGAAGGAGGATGGAGTGCAGATAGTCCCCATTGCTCAGGTATGAAAACAATATAAGCTCAAGCACAATCACTAGTACAATTTGTTAAACATCTTACACTTATATATCCTTTAGCTTGTACTTTTTTTCAAAACCTGCTCCAACCCTCTCAAATTCTATATCAGTTATTGATTGTCCTTGTTAATCATGAATTTATGTTGTTTTTAACTATACAGCAGTGACATGCCCATACCTTGAAGAACCAGAAAAGGGCTTCATCAACTGTTCCTCTGAAGAAGCAGTCTTTAGCACTTCATGTTCCTTTAGCTGTCTTAATGGCTACAAGCTACATGGTTACGAAACACTGACATGCAACCTTAATGGTAACTGGTCTGGAGAAGTGCCTGAGTGCAAAGGTAAAACAATTATCTTAAATCTAAGCAGCATTGTCAACTATTAGAATAACATTTATTATACAGGAAATGTTGGTCTTTAATTAATACTGTATCATTTAATTTGGATTTCCTCTAGCTGTTTCTAACTCATTGAGCCCAACCTTGATAAGTGAATTAACTATGGGTGCTGGAGGCACTGCTGCTTTTTCCAGCCTGGCTTTGGTTTTCTGGATAATAAAGAAACTCAGACAGCGGAAAGGTGAGAAAATAAGCACACTGGCATTCCTGCTACATTTATTGTCATATCACTTTTATATAATATTAAGCACTTAATAATTTTGTGTGGATTTTTCATTAGATATTTAAACAAATTAGTAAACATTCCTAATCTAATAAATATTTACTTTAATTTAAGCTTCTATTTTTTCCTCACAGCTAACCAATTTGATATCAGGTAAGTTATTACACTATATTGGGTGGTTTTACTTTGATTTTAAATTGTGCTCACCTACTCTTGGTTTGTGAGGCTTACCTATTCTTGCTTCTTGTTTTTCAGTAGCTCAGATATTGAAGTTCCACACCAGGTATATAAGACCAGCACTGACAGTCTAATTTAAGACAACAAGAAAGCAAGCTATGTAAGTACAAAATAGTTGTTGTT
>JAYDZG010000005.1:10150131-10162654 GCA_034509265.1 Microcambeva bendego | reverse complement strand
TATTACCAAGTATGTGACTGACAAAATTAAGCAGCATTGTTTTTTCTATAACCTAGAATAGAAATGTAAATAGAATAAAACAACACTGCTCATTTTTGTCACACACACTTAGAAATAAACTGATGTTAATGTCGTGCCGCTGTGTTCATAATTGATTTAGCATCATCTAGTGGTAAAGGCAATGAATTACATACATTTGCAAGCGTCTCGTTGTCATTTAAATGACAAATTTTAGATTTGCAGAATACAATAAAACAAATGTTACGTTGTGTTTATAAGATTACAAAGGTACTATTGATTTTAAATTAGGATGATTCAACATTTACGTTACATATGTACTGTTTTTAAACTTATTATTATTTTCTTGTCACAGGACATGATTCTGCACAATACCAGCATGAGAGGAACAGATTGTAAGAAAATAAATGTGTTCATAAATTATCAAATGAATTGAGGTTGATCCATTAGTACTATGTTTTATTTGATGGATTTTCTCAACAATTCTAATTATTTATCATATTGCCTTCTTCCCAATGGAAGCAGTTATTTTTCTAATTTATTGAACATATTGCTCTGTGCTTTTTCAACATATGTTTTATTTAAGTTTAAATACAATCTTTGATATTATGTTTATTTTATCAGAGGCTGTTTATTAATTTGAAATAAAAAACTATTTATTTTTGTAAAGGTTTTTTTGCCATTCATCCTGTAAAATGTGAGTTGTCAATAAATGTTGAAATTATAATTTATTTTGTGTTTTATTAATAAAACATCCTGTAGAGTCAAAAGTTTGCACACCATTTATGACTGTATTTTCTTCTGTCCAGTTTGATTCAGCCCGCTTCTGAACCTTGATTTGATCTCTCTCTAAAATAGTCATTCTGAATTATAGGCTTTATATGACGGCTCTTTCCACACTGTTTTGAAAATGAATAAATCACTTTTCAATACACTCTACTTCTTTTGTGGTGCATGCCATTAAATGGCATCAGCAAAAATAACATTGGTTGAGTGCTCTGATGCACCTCTGCATCATCATATTATTATCAAAATCTTCTTTATCATACAGGCCTGCTTGGTAGGGAGGGCAGACTAAATATAAAAAAATATGTAAAAATAAAAGCCACACTTAGATTCATGATGCAAGATTAAGCAGATTTAATTTGTTTTCTAGTGCTATTACTATCAGTACAATTAGCGAATGGGGAATAAATGTTCAACCATGGTTAGAAGTAATTGTTGAAATACACATGACAATGGTGTTAAGCCAATTTGATTGCTCATTTCCTGCCATTACTCTTTTGAATAAAAGTAGGGGAAGTGCATTTGATTTTGATCTCAGAATGTGAGTAAATAACTGTATTGTCCCATTTCCTGTTTTGCCCAACAGTATGTTTAACACATTGGGCAACTGTTTTCATGACCTGGTTAGTCTGTTTTGTACTTTTCCTGCAACTGTTGCTCAGACTGAAAGAAATGCTGTGACCCAGTACACCATTCATCCATCCAGCAGGTGTATTATTCTAAACTGAAGACAATGTCACATTGCAGATAACTCTTACATCACATAATATTTTTGGTTAGCACAATATTTTAGTTAAATACATGATGAAGAGACAACTTTTTTTACAATAAGGGGTCATTTTTAGTCACACTCCCATGAGTCACAAACACAGAACACAATTTTAATTTCATTTAGAAATGACAACTATATCACTTGAATAAACTGAATATATTAAGCTTTTTTGATACTTCAATATAACCTTTAGTCTACAAACCTTTAACCAATTACAGTGGAAATTTAAGGTAGTTACATACAATGTTGTCTTTCAGAAGTAAACTTAACACATTTTGACGGCACGGTGGCTTAGTGGGTAGCACTGTCGCCTCACAGTGAGAAGGTTTTGGGTTTGATCCCCGGGTGGGGTGAAGTAGGTCCTTTCTGTGCAGAGTTTGCATGTTCTACCGGTGTCCGCGTGGGTTTCCTCCGGGTACTACATTTTCCTCCCACAGTCCAAAGACATGCTACCAGGTTGATTGGAGACACTGAATTGTCCTGTAGATACCTGCAATGGACTGGCGCCCACTCTAGGGTGTTACCATTTGACTTGCACCCGTTGAAGAGCTCCAGCACCCCTCCGCGAACCTAATTAGAATAAGGGATTAAACAAAATGAACTGAACTGAACTTAACACATTTCTTTTTACGGAACCAACAAATTAATTCAGAATCATAATCACAGAATTATGAACATTTTTTTTTATGTTTTTACATTTACTTTGACTTTTATTTGATTGCAGAAAGCTTGAACCCATTTCATGCTTTGTCTGCTGAACTTTATTTTATTTTTTAATTTACCTCCATTTCTGTATTTCAGCCTGCAACAAAAGTTGGGACGGTGGCAGTTTGAGGCTAGTACTGAGATTAAAAAAACTACAGTGGTGATGTCAACAGGTGTCTGCTGTCTTTGATGAGCAAAGATGGCGAAAAGACCTCTATTGTGTCAATAGATGTGTAATGATTAAAATCTTTAAAAACAATGTACCTCTGAGAAAGATTGGAAGGGATTAGAAACTATTTAAGGACTCGGGAGGAATTTCAGTTTGTTGATGTTAATGCCTGCCCTTATGCTAAGAGCTTCCATTCACTACATTGTGGTCATGTAAAAAAACATCCTGCCATTTAATCTTCAACCTATCTAGAAAAAGACCCAGACTAAAAAACTGCATGCAGTCAGTCTGAGAGAAGAAGAGAGGACACAAATAAGAACAAATGCCCAGAATAAATTAAAAACTGTTAATGTAGACAAATCAACTAGCAGGTAAGTGTGTAATTATATATGTGTTAGATATTTATGTTTATATATATTGTTATATAATGTAAAATAGGATTTATCTTTTTTGCATAGGTGGGTTATATGATGTTCCCTAAAGTTCTGTCAGTTTTGCTTTACCTGAAATTGGTGTCTGGTAAGTTCTCCTATTGTCTGTGTCATTTAGGTTTTAACATTTGCGCATGGGCCAGTGATGGTCATTGCAAAATTATCTGACGACAATTATCTTTTAGAATTTTGCAAATATTATCAGTTTGTTGAACATTAACAGGTTAACAAATACTAGGTGCAGTATCTGATTCTAATAACTGCCATCAAATAAAAAAATAATTATTAACATTCTAAAGCTGATAATTAAATGTTAGTCTATAAAGTGAATAATTATACTCACAGTGATTCTATATTGCTGTGAATTATATTAAATATGGTTAATATTACATGTTTATTCATTGTTTTTGTAATTGAATGAAATACTTTGGAAGTAGTTAATTTGTAAAAACTTCTGTAATTGTTATATAATTGTAATTATTATTATTTATTTCAGTATATGTGAGCAAACTTTTAAGGTGTTTGCAAACAACAACTTGGTGTTTCTCAAACTTAGATTAAGGTATAGATTAGAAAATGATGATTTACTACAACTGTTGATTTCCCACTGTGGCAATTTATAGTACTGGACTATAATCATTATTATTATTATTATTATTATTATTATTATTATTATTATTATAATTGAACAGTATGGAGAACTCAGCTACTGTAATCTGCACAAAGACCATAAACTATTAAAGATCCTTTTTACAAGCACATTTACATAAACTTTTGAATAAATATTATATTTTACACCATTCGACATTACGTTTAGCTGGATAGCTTTTTTAAAATTAAAATTCACAAAAGCAAGAAATTTATTAAAAAAACATATATAATGAACATATATAGTAAACACAAACCTTTTTAAAAATGTGTCACAATACAGTTTTAAATGGTGACTTAAACTTTAGATTTAACATAGATGTATTTTTTTCTTTTCAACAAATCAGACTCATGTAGCATTTTAAAGTCTGCAGTCTGTAGTTTATCTCTCATTTAACCTATTATTTTAACCTATTATTTTATTTACAATATTAACATTTTATTAATGCAGTTTGGAATGAACTATTTTTGATAAAATAAACATGCAAAAAACGTATAAAATCTTATATTCCTAACATATTTTTGTATAATCCTGCAAAAACAAAGATTTATATTTATTACACATTTACAAATAGCACTAAGAATGATATAAGATAAACAGCATGATAAATAATGTTAGCGCATGCACGTTGAAGAGCTGGGATGGGCTCCAGCACCCCTACCTAACTCTAATTAGGATAAGGGACTAAAGAAAAAAAACTGAACTGGTGGTATATACATTTTTTTGTAAATGTTATTTTATATTTTAACAACCATTATTTGTGATCAGCTAAAAGGTCATTGTGACAGGCCAAGACATGATTCAGACTTTTTATCATTTGCATTGTAGATTCTGCTTTTAAGCTATATATTTTTTCACTCCAGTCTCCAGCTGGACTCTTAATGTCTCGAACAAAATGTTGAACTGGATGGATGCAAAAGCATGGTGTGAAGAGAAATACACTGGACTGATGGTCATTCAAAACAAGGAGGAGAATACTTATCTGAAAAATCATCTTCCAGTGAAAACCAATTCCCACTACTGGATTGGGCTCAAGAGGATGGAGGGTCATTGGACATGGCAAGGCACAGGAAAGCGATTGGAAAGCAATGAATTCTGGGCTCCTAATGAACCCAATAACAAAACAAATGAAGCATGTGTAGAAATCTACAGAAATGAAATTATTGACCGAAATGGCAAGTGGAATGATGATCGGTGCAGTAAACAGAAGTATTTTTTGTGCTATACAGGTAATGTACCAAGGTAGGAATCAGAGAAGCAATTTTTTGTGGAATTATAATAATCTTTGACCTCTTAATTCTCTTAAATCTAAAAACACAACAGTGGACAGAATTGGCTATCTGCAGCATACATGGGATGTTTAGACAGATTAATGTTTTCTAACTTTAAATAAGTTTTAAATAAGTTTTCTATTTCTATTGCAGTTTTTGAAGGGCATTTTTTTGCCAGACAAAAAAACTTCTCAACAGCTGCTCAATGATTAAATTCTTGATGATGCTGCAGACACAGTGGTAGCATTGTGGAATTTTAGCATGGAATTTTAGGCCTGGGTTTGATTGTACACACTGTAGACTTTACACTGTTTCTGCACCTCCCAGGAAACACAGGCGATATATATTTTGGACAGAGAGTCACAGTACCACCTTGTAGTAATGATTATCGTTATTACTGATTATTAAACTGGAAGTGGAAGCGAGGCACTCAAGAGCAACTGATTAAACAAAATGATAAAAAATATATTAGTGGGTAATTTTATGAATCTTTATTTAGTTACGTTGAGATTTAAAGAATATTAAATACTTGCAGCTTTAACCAGCATTTATGTATTTTTATGTGCAGTGTCATGTACTAACGGATCCTGTGGTGAGCATGGTGAATGTGTTGAAAACATTGAAAACTACACATGCAAGTGTGACCCAGGGTTCACTGGCCCCAAATGTGAGGAAGGTAAATATTCACATCACAAAACTGTGTGTATAAGTTTTTGTGCATGTGGTGTAAATTCTCTCAAAATTTTATTTAATTTTATTCTAAATGAGTAGGGCTGTTTAGTCATGCAAAATCTATTTATCATTTTAATGACCATAAAATAGACCAATCACACCTTCCATTCAAATGGAAAACAGAGTAATATAGAGTTATTAATAATATGGTTGCAAACGGACATGTTTAAGTGAAACACAAGTTTTATTATTATGAATTCACATAGTGCTTATATTCATTGATAAAACAAGACAAAGCTTTAAACTTACAATCTGTTTAATAGTAAAAGAACAGGGAAAAACTGCAAACACTGTATTGTACAACAAAATATAGCTGTTAAAGCAGTTATTTGCTTTAAATGAGCTATTTTAAACATGCCTTTGTTTAGGTGATTACTGTCTTTTGCATTGTCCTCTGTGAAATGGGATGTCAAGCCTACTAATGCTGAATAGTGCTGCTAAATTACTTTAGATGGTTACTGGTGAGGATGTCATAGTTTAAACTGGAACTCTTAATTCCAGTAAAAAAAACATCCATGAGTACACGAAGAACATCCTTGGTTCAATCCCCAGGTGGGGTGGTCCAGGTACTTTCAGAGTTGGCATGGTCTGGCCATGTCTGCATTTCCTCTGGGTGCACAGGTTTTCTCTCACAGTCCAAAAATCTGCAATTAGAAATTAGAGATACAAAATTTCCCATTGCTGTGTATGATATAACCGATGAATGTAGTGTAACGATTAACTACAATGTATGTCATTAATGTAACCAAAGAGAGTAAAACATAAAGTCAAAATCTTGATAAATAAATAAATCTATTTTTCAATAATAGTTTGGCATTGACAACTCCCTTGGAAGTTTGCCTAATCTCACACATCTGTTCAAGTTGCTCTTTTTTAATTGTTAAAATGTGTTTTTTATTAATTGATTATTTGATTGCTTGTACAATAAAAATAGCAGATTCACCAATACAAAAGACAATTACTAAATATTTTTTCATATAGTGAACAGTTTGTTGTACTTGTCTTTCAATCAGAACTGAAGGACCTCTCTCCTGAGCCAGTGCCTTGTAAGAATATTTCTGTACCGGATGGTGGTAGAGTAAAATGCAACAGAACTACCTGCATGGTACACTGCCCACCTTCTCACTTGCTGCTTGGCACTCATGTATACATCTGCAGGTCTGATAGTTCATGGAGCCACTTCCAGCCAGTTTGTGCCAGTAAGAACTGTATATTTTTTATGGAACATGCTGAAGCTTATATACACTCCTTGTTTTTAGGTGCAGCATGTTAACGGTATGTGCTTAATGTATAAAGTCTGTCATTTTTTTGTTCAACGTTAAAGAGTACTGTTTGTTGTATTTTAAATATTCAAACTCCTTTAAAACCTGTAAGTATTTGCTTTTGGATTTTTTGCAAAAAAAAAATTCTGTTCCTAACAACCGAACTAAACTATCTGCCTTTTATATTTAATTGGATTATATTTATTATTTAATACAACTGCTGCATTTACAATACTGCCGTGTAAAATACCTACCATGAGTACAGTAGCAAATGCATATGTGTTTATTTGTAAAATACCCCATCAAAAATCTTTGGTCTGATGGGTGTTTTCAGGCTACCACCATTTATTAATGGCTTCATCAGGATGTGCAGTTCTTTCAACCATGCTCTGCTGTGTATTTTGCTGGTCATTTTGCATAAAAAGTAAGTATATTCTCTGCATTCCTCTCCATTTGCGAATGTGGAAGAAATAATATTGACTATACCAGAAAACATTGTTAAACACACCATTGTTTGTGTAGCCAGATAAATATCTAGTAAATGATCTGTGTAGAACTCTAAACATTTAGGTTGAGCACAAAAACCTCAGAGGTTAGGAGCGTCACCAACAAGTTTTCAATCCTACCAACAACATCAGCACAATCAGTAAGACAGAGGAGTGTGTAAACATAACATACTCGATGTTATGTACAGTAGCTTTCTTGAACTATATTCAAATAAAACTGATGCTAATACAGATAATACTCATTTTAATGCTTACAGATTTTGGTTGATGTATTGGGTTTCCTGAGGTAAAAATAAACATAACTTTATCCAAATCATTTGTAGTTGATATTTGTTGACCTTTGCACAGCTGAGGTGGTTGAACAAATATTTGCCCATCCTTAAAAACCCAGCATATGCTATAAAATTAAGTTAAAATTGAAATTGTATAATCTAAGTCCTTTATTTTATTGCTTTATATTTGTTACAGGAAAAACGTATATGAAACCAAGGTAACACAAGAACTCAAATACAGTCATGTTTAAATTACATTAAGTTGTCATTACAACTGTTAAAGTTCAAATCTGATTAGCTGTTTACTTTTCAGAATGCAAGAGGAGGTGATGAATCCTGTATATGATGCAGAAGAGGGACCAGGGAAGAACTGAGATAACTAATTCAACAAAATTCTACAATATATGATTTATTTAAGTACAGTGGTTATTTTCAGTATTATAAAAACACTTAGAACTTAATTACTATATAAAATTAAATGTGTAAAACCTAGAAGTACTACTTATGGTAGTGTCTAAATAAATGTAAATTTTGGTTAATCATTGACATCGACAGTTTAGTGTGGCATAGTGGTTCAGTAAGTAGCATGTCACCTCAAAGCAAGAAGTTCCTGCTCTGAAGTGAATATAGAGAATTACATATACATATTTAACTGGGTTAATGTGGTGAGAGAAATTATATTTGTGTGTCCTGAAATAACCATAGTAACTATATATATTATGGTGTGTGCTGAAATATTCCTTGCTGCATTCTAAAAGGGAAAGCCAGCACAGACAGTGCATGGATAATCAATGTAGATTACCTGTATAAGGTTAAAACCATTAAAACAATTTACACACATGAAAATGCCATGAAACCTTTAGGTAATTGATTAATTTTGACCGAATAGGATATGTGATTAATCAACATGATTTCTCCACACAGTAAATGTTTTGGAATGGTAATGAGTTTTAATGGTTAAGTGAAAACTTTTGGTAACAAAATTAGTTATGTGTTTATGAAGAGCTAATGTATTTTTTTAATTATGGTCTTTGCCTCTGGTAACCATTTTCATGGGCTCCCAAACAAGCGAGGTGCCCAAGAAAGAATACGAGTTGTCAGCTTTGGTGCCACAGCGTCCTCTGGTGCTCAGATATGAACATCAATTTTACTACCTAGTCGTGAAGGGTAAAATAAACCCTAATGTATGAGAAAAAAAAGGAGTAAGTTGTTTTTTTATTTTATTGTCGACAGTATTAACCTAAGACATGTTTTGTTCAGTCAACTTCAATTTATTTGTAAATAAACCTTAAATCCTGCATGTAAGGCCTGCAACACATTCACAAAAGTTTAAAAGTTAAAGCATTTACCATTCTCACAAAATCTTTAATAGTGATGAAAACTTGCAACTGTAATTGCTGCCAAAACCTTTTTGGTTTTAAGCATGGGCTTTCGGAAATAAACTAAATTAAAATTTATGGTAAACGTAAAAAGTTCACGCTAAAGTGACATCATATCATGAAAGTATGGCATTTAATAGTGCCATGTTGATTTCCTCTCTCAAACAGTTTATTGAAACAAAAGCCAATAGGTGAGGTTATACCCCAACAAAAAATGTCAATGTCTCACTAACTTGTCATGTTCCCTTGAGCATCAATTACAGCTCGACAATGACATCTCATGCTCTTCACAAGTCGACTTATTGTCTGTTGAGAAATGGCATCCCACTCTGTTTAAACGGTGGCCCTCAGGTCATTGAAGTTCTGGGGTTCAGAGTTACGAGCCTCTACATGGTGACTCAGCATATCTTATAGGCTTTCTATGTGATTCATGTCTGGTGAAAGTGCCAACAAGCCATTTGAGGTACCTCAGTATTCAACAGTTGTTCCCTAACGATTAAACCTCGATGAGCTGGAGCATTGTCGTCCATAAAGATGAAATTAGGGCTGTGCTGTTCATTTAGCGGCACAATGGCTTGGGTGGAGCCCAACTCACTAAAGGCAATGTAGAGTTTCAAACATGGCAGTTCAGACTCGCTGCACTTGTGCTCTAGAGGAATATCCTGCTGCTCCACCTGGGCATTAGTTCTGTTATTTGATAGGATCAGCATTTACTCTCAGCTAGATCACCTCTGATTCTCATACTGTTTGCAGTGTATGGATGATAAATCCCTGTGTTAAATAAACTCATGGTTTTACTGGATAGGTAAAACTCTCGTTCTATTTCAAAAATCAAATGAAATAGCTTAATTAGCATTATTGTTGCAGTAATATATATATATATATATATATTATAAGAAAAGAAAACAGATGTCACATTGTGGGTGTATCAGAGCTGCTTGTGTGTTTGGGTGGATCAGTCCGAGTCTCTTGTTATACTGTATCAGCCTATACTGTTATAGGCTGATACATACTGAGCTGCTACAGTGCTGCTCTTCTCCCTCTTATTCCTTCTTGTGAGAGAGGATAAAGAGTGAGACCTGCTGTGACTCCCCACAGTCAGATCACTCCCACACTCACTGCTCCTTCCATCCTCACTGCAGACGTCTTCACCCCAGAGTCGGCACACTGCCCAGAGCCTGCTGTTTCTGGGCACTGTGCCCACCATTGCCTTCTCAATGCCCGTGGACTGACCTCTGCCCGTTTTCCTTGCTTTCTGGAAGAAAGAGGCCTCTGAGGTCATGGGTCTGTTTCAACCTTGGTGACAGACATGTTTGACACCGATTTAATTTTTTTGTTTGTTTTTTTAACCCTGCCTGTTTAAAAAATGTAAATTAATGATAGAAAAGTGAAAACTGAAAAAACTGTAATAATAGATCTATCATAATAGTATTATACATAGTTCATTCCTATAATAATAAACCATTGTCTTTAATAATAACAATAAAACCATGATGTGGACAGCAATGTTTAAGCAAACATTTAGTTTTGTGGTTTACAGTTTTTTCAGTCACATTGGTGCATTTTGCAGAACAGAAATTACATTTGCCCAACAGTGTATGCATTTCTCAAAACCAAATCATGGATTACTAGCAAAAGCCTGTCACTTGCTCAGAATGTTTCATTCATGTCCCAAAAATCTGTTTTAATGTCAATGCAGATGTCAGTTCTTGTGTCATTGTTTATGAACAAGACAGTTAAAAAACTTCTATGAAGCATCACATTCAACAATACAATGCAAGATTTCTGTATGTAGAGTGATTGAAAGGGACTGAACAAAAAATAAGTTCATCCCTTTTGCTGTTTGTAATTTGCTGATAAGATTGCAATACAGAAAAATCCACAATACCAATACAAATACACAATTAAACAAAAAAAAAAACAAACAGTAAACAGAAAAACAGAGACACATAGTTTGAATGATTGCGGACACTATGGTTCTGCCAATTTTTGGCTGCACCCTTCGACCAGCTTCAGCCATTGTTAGGCCGAGATTGATTATATGGTCCACAATCGTGGCCCTTATTTCATGCAGAACATGCCCATATCCCTGGCCTCCTCAACCTCTACCTCTTACTTTCTGGCTGTTGAACCTGATAATTTCTCACAATCCATTGTGAGAAATTGCAATGCTGTGTTGTGCTCAGTCTCATTTGTGTCTCTGGCATGGAAAACCAAGTGTGCACAATAAATTGTGTATGGGCAGCATCCCAATCATCATTGAAACTACACACAAACCTACTTGGTCAAGTAATTCAAATCTCAGCGCACCTCATCAATGAAATCTCAAAAGGCATAACCGGTGATCTGACCAGTAACAATAACTGTATTTCATCTCTACAGCCAGTGAAATCGCATTACAAAAACAGAATTTATTAACTGTATAACATCACTGTGATCTGCAACTATAATGTGTGTATGACATTAAATTTGTTTTGTGACAGGTATTATATTTGGACTTTTTATAACTAGTAAATCAATTAAATATTCTAAAAAGGTCTGTCAAATTGTTCCATTTTAAAAATCGCAAAAAGTTTTAAAAGTGCAGCCCACACTGGTTGCAAAACAAGGTTGCAGATGCATCTGTCTTTGCAATGTCCCAGCATGATGCCAATTATATCAGTTAAGAAACAGAGGGTTTGCTGCCTGTCTTGGCACTGCATGTGTAATAAATAACCGATCAGCTGACTGCAAGTCTCTTGGTTGCTATCAAAATAATAATGAGGCTATTGGTTCCTGCTGTGCCCACATGATAGCCATTTGATTATGTATACATTTGCCTTGCATAATGAGCAAAGCAACTTCCCTCCACAGGCCAAGGAATGCACCAGAGACTAAAGAGCATGGTTAGGCAGGTGCACTTCTGATTGCAGTGTTTTGGTTTTAGTCATCATTAGCTGCAGTGGTTCTGTACTTTTGTATAATGTCTTGTTAACGTAAAACACTGTTTATCAAAAATGTTTTTTTTAGTTGTTTTTTTATTAATGCTTATAAAATAACACCAGTGTTTTACTAGCTAGACCTTAGCTTGTCTTGGTGTGCATTCTGTATTCTCACTTGGCATGGCTTGAGTCAGTTGACAGACAGTTATATTGTTCCTGAACAGCGATTGCATCTTGAGCTCTGATTTCAGTCTTAGGAAATGTGAGCTTCTAGGCTCTGGATAGCGGGGGTCACAGCCAGGGCAAGAAAGTCACATGGTTCATACCAGAAGGGCATACTGCATGTGTCCTCTTGACATACCAGAACCAAACCCACAATCTATCAATCCATATCAATTGAGTTCATTCCAATGGCGACTGTGTGGTTACGGTTAATCTAGAGCTGATAAAAGAGGTAGAAGAACTGAGGTCATCTCGATGGGTAGTCAAGACTGTGTTTAATAAGGCATGGACATGACCAAGACTTATTTTACAGGTCAAGAGCAAACAACCAAGAACAAAGAGTACAAGACCAAGTTAATTAAGGCTATAGAGTATAGTTAAATGTCCCAAAAGAAATACATATCTGAATATCAATAATAATAACAATA
>JAYDZG010000005.1:10086670-10101498 GCA_034509265.1 Microcambeva bendego | reverse complement strand
CCGGATAAATGGGGAGGGGTGGAGAAAGCAATGGCAAACTACTCCACTATCATTGCCGAAATACTTCATGGATCGATTATCCATCAAGTGACCGAGAGTCGGCTGCGACTAATCGGATAATCATCATCAATTTATTAATATCATCGGCAGCATGGTGGCCAAGTGGGTAGCCCTGTCACAGCAAGAAGGTTCTAGGTTCATACCCAGGTGGGGCAGTCCGGGTCCTTTCTGTGTGGAGTTTGAGGACATGCAAGTGAGGTGAATTGAAGATACAAAATTGTCTATGATTGAGTTCAATATAACCTGTGTACTGATTGATCTTCTGTAATGAAGAACCGTTTCCAGTCATGAATGTAACCAAAGTTTAAAGCATGACATTAAAATCCCCAAACAAACAATATTATTATCGGGGCTACCTGATTAGCGCTTTCCACTGCCTTAATTTTTTTTAAAGGCTCTTTAAAAGGAATGGATCCAGAAGATCAGGCTCCCTTAAAAGAGCCATAATTCCCATCACTAGCACAAATCCAGTTTAATCGATTTTGGTTTCATTTCATGTAAAAGCACCTCAATGCTCAGACGAAGCACAATTTCCATTGGCTAAATTTACATTATCGTCCAAGCATATGAGGTACCACGAGTCATTTAAAAATGACTCGATTCACATGAGACACGATTCAAATCAGTATTCTGCCTTGGAAATGAAATGTGTTCCTTATTTACGTAAATAAAAGATATAATAGAAATACACACAAATAATACAAACTCACAAATACAGTATTTTATTTTTTAAAGAAATAATAAAAGGATATGTTGCCGTAATTTGAAAAAATGTATGCATCCAAAATGGGTTGATCTATTATGATGTTTATTGATGTTTATGTCCTATGCTACTTTGTATTTACTGCATATACAACTTTACCATATGCAAACCTTACCATTGCTATTTCCTTATAGGTGCAAACATACTTATAGGTGCAAATAAAGCTGTTCCTGTTTTGTTCAATATGTTTGAGTTTCAGTTGTATTAGATGTGTAGGTATGGAAACCTTTTTTTGCATCTCAGTGCTTTTAAGCTGCGGTCTGAGCTTTCAGTAGACGGAGCAACTCGGTGTGGATTGTGGATGTGATGTCCTGTCAGAAATCTGGCAACCTCTGGGCTATTTTCAGTGTGAATGCCCTAGACCAATACAATTTAAGACAGAAATATGACAGTGCAGTGAATTAACTGCCAAACCAAGCGTTGCACAGTAGTTGACATGTACAATGGTATTTGGAATGCAACAGTTTGCTTTTGCTGTGTGTGCAGCTTGATACACAACGTTTCAAACCTGCCAGCCTCTCCCCCCCCACGCCTACACCCAAATCTTCGTCACTTAATACCTCTTAATCTATAAAAACATGTTCAATGGTTAAATATATTCTCCCTACCAGCTTACAGCCAGTACAGCAGGCCAGTAACAGCAAGCCAATAATTTTCAACAGAGAACAAATTGTTCAACAAACTTGTTTAAAAATGTCCATGTGTTGCTCCCCCACCCTCTTCTCTTCTTTTCCTTTCTCTCTTTCTGTCTCTCACTGGCTGTGACACAAGACACACACTGCCAGTGGCTTTCAGTAAATGTCACATTCCGATGCTGAGGGGAAGCCAACAGGGCTAAACACAGCTCAGCAATTCGTTCTCTTCATGCTCATGCCTCACTGCGGCTCTGTGGCCTAATAAGCTGTATTAAACACGCACATTTATTGTGGGTTCTTCTAAATATGGCAACATATGCTGGGTCAAAATGTACACTCTCTAATGTCCATGGCTTCCTCCTTTCTAACTGGTGATAGTAATTGGTTACAGCAAGACTTATTTAGGCTGTATTTTTAAAGTACGTAATTGTGTTGATTTTTATGCTTTTCCACTTTGTCCTGGTTTGTTATAACTTTATCGTTTGAGCAGAGAAGCAGCTTGTGACCCTTCAATCTCTTCAAAAGTTAGAGAGGCAATTATCAGTCTTTCAAATCCAGGAATAATCTAAAGAAAAGCATTTCAGCTCTAATCTAAAGAAACTGAGAGGGATGAGACAAAAGACAAGTGTGGTGTTGGCCGGTTCATGATACTGAGTAAAAGAAAAGTGGATATAAAGTCAGCATCATAGGGCTTAAATAGCAGCAGATATTAAAATGTAGGATGCAATATTGTGCAAATAGCAACGTAGTTTAAAGATGCAAGTAATATAGTCACTAGGTAGTTGAGTACTGGAATTATGTGTTAACTTAGGGGTAACGGGGTAATGGTTACTTTCAATATAATATATTGCTTTCAATATAAGCAATATTGACTTGTAAATGATTAACTAACAATCTGGTCAATAAGTTCTTTATTTGAAACACAATTCTATATATTCTATTCTATATTCACAATAATGAGATTATACAGTTATGAGTCTCTCCATATACCAATATAACATTGATAATAAGACTAACATTGGCTGAGCCTCTCTGAGACTACGCTTATTTAAGTGGAGGTCCAAAAAACTGTTAAACAAATACAATAAAAATAAAAAACAGAGCATAACTGACCAATAAGAACCTGAACTTTACAAGAAAAGTGCTAGATTACATCCACTGGAAGTTACGGAACAATGCGTGCACCTCATGATGAAGTTATAAAAGGAAAATTTTTAAGCTCTTATTTAATTGTTTGTTGGTTTTGTTTCTGTGTTTAGGTTGTAAATAAACTTTTTATGACAAATTTGTAAATCTTTATGCATTATAAATTGCTTTAAAACACTTTTTTTGAAAATTAGTATGCACATGTCTGGACAAGTACTAAAAATATGAATAAAAGCTCCAGTTCGTGCGCGTTTAGCGGCGCAGCAATGAAAAACGTCTCCCATGAAACAATTTACCACCGTGATGCATTCTGGGCGTGCTTAGGCTTTTTAAACCGGTGTGGCTGGTATATGAAAAATTCATATCCTAACAACAATAAAACCGGTTTTTGCTATGAACCGGTATACCGCGCAGAACTAGTAGCTGGCTTGCTGACCATTCATCTAGCGATCTCTATCTATAGTAATAGTTAAATTCACTGCAAGGAAAGAGTTGAGTCCTCCCTTATTTAAATCTCCTCCCTGCATTTGCTTGTGGCTTGCCGGGCCGCCACATCATCAAGGCTGTACAGTGTTTGTCAGTGTTCACTCTACACACTGATTTTGAATTCCGCTTCAGGGGGTTGGAAAAAGTATTGATAGTGTGTCCGTTTTAAAGCATTCTCATGGTGGGATGTTTTTCCTTATTTTTATGGTGTTGGTTGGACTTTGCACTCGGGAGTCTGTGCTTTATCCTCATCACTTGTTACAAACACATTTACAGTGTCGATACAAATCTTTCCCCACAGACATGCAAATCCCTCCATATGTCATTGATTTGAATTTTGTTTTGCTTATAAACCACATGCTTAATTTAGGGTAAGACTAATAGGGAATGACTATTCATTACACATAATGGTTACTCTAAATTGAAGGCCTTTATTTGCCATTTACACATATACAGGTGCACAGTATAACAAAATTGTATTTGCATATCCCCGCTTGCTTGGAAGCTGGTGTCAGAGCACAGTCATTGTGCTGCTGACCTGGAGCAAGAGCTTAAACGGCCTTGCTCAAGAGCCCAACAGTGGCTGCACGGCAGAGCTAATATTCAAATTTCCAACCTTTCAATTGGAAGACCAGAACTCGACCCACTAGACAAAGCTGATGCACATGAACACGGCAGTGTGCATCTCACTGTGGGCTCAAACATTTTGAGTTTTAGGTATTTGGGTCTTTAGGTACATGGCAACAAATGCAACAATAGGCAGGACCACACACAGAACTGTATTTCACAATAGAGTTAAGATGTATTTGTGTGTGGAATTATGTCCACCATATAAAGTACAAATCATAAAATGATACAGGCTGTGTCCTCGAATGATCCAGCAGCTGTTGGATTAAATAAGTTCACAGACACCAATATAAAACAGGTGTGTGTGTGTCTGTATGTGTGTGTGTGTGTGGAGGGGGATATGGGATCTTCTTGCAGACTTCTTGCAGGCTTGTATAAACACAAACACATGGCACTATCATCCTCGAATTCATCAAGTATCCAAAATATAGTCGAGTATTTTTCGCTTCTTCAAATTTCCCACTTTTAAAAGACTGATCAAATTTACAGACCCGTAGTCTTAATGTATTTCCCAACTGACCCTTTAAAATGATCCTCATTAAAATCCACCTCTGAAGATTAAATAGCTATTCCAGACATATCGCTCAGTGACTTGGAGGGATATTCCTACAAGCCTGAGTATCAAGTGTCAGATCTGATCTGCAATTCTATGCAGCATGATCCTCCCATAGGCAAAACTAATGTCTGATCAGCAAAGCTACTCTTTGAGGGAGTTCCTTGGTCTGATTTGAATTTGTTGACTTAAGAAAATGCAGAGTTTTACTGCAAGACATTAAGCCGATGAGTTGTTTCTCTGGGCGCTGGTTAGATCAAATGGTGGATCTGATTCGTTTTGCAATCCCCAGTTCTCACTTTACCAAGTTTTTCTCTTTAGGACTGTGGACATTCTAACTAGCGTGTGATAGTCAGCCCACCCACTTTTCTACCACACTGGTTTATAGTCATCCTTTCACAATCAGGCCTCTGCAGGGCTAACTTTGACCTGCTTGTCTCAGTTCAAAGTGCAGCTTTTAAGAGAAAACAGATTCCACACAACGACAGCAGACTGTCAAGAACGGGCCAGTGTTTTTAAACTAATATTTTTGGTGTGATGATAATTTTGTCATTATCACAAGTGTTTATCAAAAAAATATTTGTTAGTGCTGAACATACCCCTGTAATTTGACACATCAAAGTAAATAAAAAACAATAAAAATAACATTTCTACAATGCTTAACATCTGCTCATACCTAGCAAAAAAAATATTTTTATGCATTTTTCCCCCAATCTGGTCAGCAGACCTTCACACTCTGACCAAGGACAGCAGTAGCTAATATACGCCTCTCCCCCACCTCCACCCTCATGCACTGATGAGTCATGAACTCATCTCCATTATTCCCTGTCTCTATCAGTCAGCATAGGTCATAAATACAGCAATTATCATCATTTCCTCCTTCGGACAATCCCATCCTCAGACAAGTTTATCATTGTTTAGCTGGTAGCAGAGAAGAGATGCGAATGCATCAAATGTCAAACAGTAATGTTTTTTAACTGGAATAGTTTTACATATATTGAATAAATATATTGTCCCTCACCCCTTTTTATAATCTGATTATTTTTTATCTTTTGTACACCCTCAATTCAAACTATGCAATAATTGAAACATGAAAGAGGAACTAATCATGAATTTAAATAATTTAAACTCCTAAACTCCTACTATTATAATGCTACTAACAGGTACAGGACTAGTAATCCAATGGCTGCTGGTTCAAATCTCACCACTGCCAGGTTTCTGCTGTTGGGCCGTTGAGCAAGGCCCTTAACCGTCATTGCTCGGACTGTATTCTGTAACTGTGCTGTAAGTTGCTTTGGATAAAAAGCGTCTAAATGCTACAGATGTAAATGTATAACAGCTGGAACATGTAGTAATAAATTATATGGTGGTTCTTCAAGTGTTTCCACACTTCTCTATTTATAAAAAAATTCCAAAACATGTAAAGCCATTTTTCTACGGTCACCTTATATTGCGGTGCCTTTTTCCCAGCATCGTAACATTTTAATGGCATCAGCGTAAAGCTTTAACTGGAAGACATCGACCCAAAACACACAACAATATATACTACAAAGTGCTTTAAATATATCAGTTCTGGAAGAATTCAGTGCAAATAATCTGAAAGTACACACAATTGTATAATAATAATCGCATCAACATTTTTCCTTGGTTTTATCAGAATCATCTAAAACTCTAACCCAGGCCGTTTTTACGAAGGTCCTTGTCTAATCCTGTCCTGAACAACGTTGATGTCTGATGAGATGTGGCATTAAGCTGCTCAGTCTGAATCTACCAGCTCACCAGCTGTCATGAAACAGATGGGCAGACACGATCAGAGAGAAAAGACTAGGAAGCCAGAGCGACAAGGGTGAGAAATGATCTCGCTCTGGTTGAGTCTGCCTCCATACGTAGGCAGACGGGGTACATTAAATCGACCTTAAATGCTGGCACGTGTGTAAAGAATTATATATCATGCCACGCCCTATTGTAGTTAACACAATGCAACTGAAGCCTGGATAATACCCCATAGACAATTAAAGCATGCTGTATCACAAGACAGAGGATTTTTTTAACTAATAATTTATGAAATAAACTTACTTACTGTGCCATGTAGAGCCACTGTTGTGCTGAAATCTGACAGCATATTCATACCACAGCAGTCAGAAGAGTTATTTTCCTCCCTGTCTACATGTGTATCACCTCTTAAACAGGGCAAAAAGTTACACAGGGAATCTATTCTGTATTTCTCTATAGTAGATGGGAATCCGGATATTAAATTTGAATATTTAATCACTGTTGGAAATATGTATGAATCTGATAAACCACATTTTCTATACAAATGTAAAACATCTGTGCAACAAAATTTAACAGCATTCAAATGAGTTACAAAACTTCCTGTCATGAAGGAAGCATGTGATGAAAACTATGTATAGCAACATTTCTTTAGCAACATCCTGCAGTCTGATACCAATTCAGTATATTGTAAATATTATATAACGTAGAGTTCTTCATTATAACTTTGTTTGGAATGTGTTGCAGGACTGAAATGTAGGAACTGATGAATTTTAACGAACAAAATTACTATAACAATTTTCTGCTTTCTGAAATGAAAGTAAATGTGTTTTTTAGATGTGCATTAGTGGAATCAAATTTAGTTTACACACACCTACCTCTACCGCTATCTTACTGGGAACCATAATAACACAGCAGTATAAAGTTTATACAGACATTACAGTTCAACACGAGGCTTTTATGACCTTCAATATCAGTAAAGCTTCCAAGAATCAACATGTTACTAAAGGTTAACTGGTATTTACATACAGTAGTTTAAACATGGAACTAGTGGAATTCCAACCCAAATTAGGCAATTATCCAGTTAATGCAAAGCTGTATATGAAAGTAAAATAATATGTATGATCATTGGTGATTATGCATTTCCAAATGATGCATTAGTATGTTTTAACTCTCAGAGCCATAGTTATTCCCTTAATCAAAACAGTAATTTCCTTTATTCTGTGTCACGAGTTATTGGATTTGGATAAATGTGTCTGTCAGTAAATGCAAGAAGATAAAGTTCTCATAAAAATGTATTGCTTTTTACGGTGATTTTTTTTTACCATGTCATGAGTTCTAAACGTCAGAAAGTGACTCGAGTAAACACCAGAATGGTGCCGCATCAAACATCTGTAATAACACGTGAAATTGTCAGTTTATAGTGGTCATCCATCCAGGTGTGCAGAGCTCATCTAGACATTTTTAAGTCTTTTAGAAAAGACCAAATACCAGGTCTGAGATAAGAACTTGAATTTATAGAAGTTATAAGTTAAAGAAGTGAGTTAATTTAAAATTCTAAATACTCTCTGAACAATTACAATTTCTTGTTTGACAGTTTAGTAACCTGAGGCTATCCAGAGTGAATATAAAATGTCTGTCTTACAGACCCTCGTATATTTGGGGTGTGGCTGTGTTTATTTATCAGGATTTGAATGGCATGTTTTAAACTTTGGTTACATTCATGACATGCACAGTAGTATAGCATACCACAAGATTAATCAGTTTGCAAGGTTTAATCCAACACAATCAAGGAAGTTTAGAGTAAACCCACGGGGAGAACATGCAAGCTCCGCACAGAAAGGACCTAGATCGCCCCACCCGGGGATCGAACCCAGGACCTTCTCACTGTGAGGCACCAGTGCTACCGACTGAGCCACCGTGCCGCCCCTCTTCTAGCTAGCTGCAGCCAGGAAATGAATACACCGAATTCTAAGACATTACATACCATGAAACACAGAGATCATCGGCAAGTAAAACATGACACAACAGTGAGGTTATTTAGCAGATGCCTTTATCCAAAGCGACTAACAGTACAGTTACAGTATACGGTCTGAACAATAGGGTTAAGGGCCTTGCTCAAGGGCCCAACAGCAATAAACTGGCAAGATTTAAACTGATGACCTTTAGGATTACTATTCCTGTACCCTAACCACTTGTCTACAACTGTACAAGTACACATACACGTACACACAGCTCAAAATGTCATTATAAAATTTTGAGGGTCAATAAGAAAAGTTTTTCTTTCTTCTTAAAGAATGAGCTAATCAAAGTACACAGTTTGCATTTTTCAAAAGGCATAGAGTTAAAACATATTCAACTCCCCATCTAATCGTTATGATGATGTTTAAAAACTGAATGAATAAAACGAGTCTCAGAAAGAATATGTGTTAAGACATACAAGCGATTGCATTTGATAATCTGACGACACAGTTCTGGAGATCTCTGTCCTCATTAAGTTACTAGCCATACATTTGATTAAGTACTGTATGTTGTCTGCATTTCTCCACCACTCATACCAGCATGTGAAGAGTAGGAGTCACTCCTGCAGCCGCACTGGGGGTGGGGTAGGAATGACTCCCAGAATTATATCTGACACATGTCTTATCAACCAGTCTGGGTAATAGCCTAACTCCTCTCCTCTGTTCCATAACAGCAATTACACATGGCAATAGTAGACTGAACACTGGGTAGTGATTAAGACCCTCGTTTATCAGGCCACACAGAAAGAACTAATCAGGAAAATCACTTAATCACACATATCACACACTGCTGCTACTAAACGTTGAAGCATGCTGAAACATAATGATGTAAGAATAAAACAAACCAAACGCTAAACTTTTAGTCAAATTGTGTGGTCTACCTGCTACAAGTCTTGTTAACTTGAATCCTCCCCATCACAGACACAAATCTAACATAAAATAACTTTTATTAACTATTAGAATAAGCAGATTAAAACTAGCTATTAGAATGAACAGATTATTTTATGAACATACCGCATTACATTCATAATGTACACTAGGGGTGTCACGATACCAGAAATGTATAAGTCGATACCAATACCCCTAAAAAAAACAATGAAATGATTGTGTCAACAAAAAGTGCAATTTAGTTAATACCTTGTTTTTTCAAGTAATAAAAACAAAACTATATTGTGCAAATAATAATAAAAAAAACTTAATTTTGGTACAGAATTTATATTTGCTACTACTGTTTTGCATTTTAGACACATTTTTCCTGTGCGCAACCCTGAGAAGGACGCTGTTCCAGATCCTAGATGACTTAGAATCCTGCCTACTACATAGCCTTCAAATATAAACAATATATATATATATATATATATATATAGTTATTTTGGTCGCCAACACTGGTCCCATTGAATTATCGTGCTAATTAAATGATTCATGATGGAAAATCTATGGAAAATTAAATAATAATAATAATAATAATAAAAGAAAAATGGTGAGTACCTGGTATATAAAGGCATCTATAAAAGGCATAAAAATATAATATTCAGGCAAAACTTAATAGATAATAAGTAGAACATAGGGTCTCTGACTCTGGCTGTCCACTTGTGATGCCCTGATCAGACTAGGCCTTGGGCACAAAAACTCCCTGGTAGGACAATGACTACCAGACCAGGCAGATTAAAGGTGGGGGAGGAATCAGTGGCGGTATGGTATTACTCAAGATAATCCACGTGTCAGTCCCACACAGGCTACTTCCTGCTGTACTTACACCCCAACCCAAAACAACCCTCCTGTTCCTCCTTTGCCCTTCAACACGCACCAACCCAAACATACAGTGCTTTATCAAGAACCAGATTCAGGGTGTCAGGGTAATTGTCTAATCTGGGGGTGGATACTTGTTGCTTTGTTAGGGTGGCAGGTGAGATGGAAATTTGTATTTAACCTGTTTAAACTGTAATTGTCATTTGAACAATTATTAAGAGAGTAAGTTGCAAATTAAATTCAGAGGACTGGATAATTAATCAAAAAATGTGGCCACCTATATGACAGGAGAACATACGGCAGCATTGCTTTCTAGAGCACTTAGATACAAGGTTTAACTTATCAATCGGAGAAAGCCTATAAGGACACCCTAACCATTCTACAATGAGTAGCATCGTTTATGATTAGAGAGCCCTCAATACAGTATGTATTTATACTCACAAGATTCTGAGATGGTCAGAACTCGTAGAGTAGCTTTTCGAACATAGAGTGGTTGAAAGCTACAGTGTTATGCTATAAGCTGGACATTTAACATGCCACTTCTGAACTTATCTTAACTAAAGATGATGTTACAATGAGTATTTGTATGAAGCCAGTCTCAAATCATCACATACAAGACAAACGTACACACACACACTATGTGTGTTTTGCCTATTTGTGTCTTCTGGACATAAATAGCAGATACTATTAGTTAGGTTCCAAGAAAAAAAATTCTCTACTATGAATTTGTGAGAATTTACTGTATACTTGTAAATAATTATATTCAATGCACATCACTCTAATATGTTTAAACATGTGGGGACATTAATATTTGTGATTGGAACTTTATGTGCATATAAGTAGGTGAAAAGCAGTCATATAAGGACCATATTTTATTAGAGCAAAAAATATGTAATAGATGAGAACAGAACATATTAGTGAATGAGAATGCCTTCAGGGTCACTCAAACAAATATACATTTGGAAAATATGTCAGCTCATAAAGGAAACGGCCCACATAGACATAATTGAAAGCTATAATAGTTGAGGCCATATTGCTGGCACAGTTAAAGCTTTGGTGATGTACAATGAACTAAAGCTACACCGATACATTTAACCCCGGAATTTCACTGGGGTTACGTTTAAAAAGCAGCCGCAAATCATGAAAAAACAGTACTTTTTTTAAACCCTATTTTTTATAGTTTGAACCCCAAACATGCCACCAAAACACATTAACCTTAAAAAAGAACTGTCTTCATACAAGTGCATTCTCTGGTATTAGTAGGATTAATTTAGCAGAATTTAAGTTCATATTTATTTTGCAAAATTAGTAAATTATATTGCTCTTAATAATTTCACATTAAACGCTTCAAGTATTATACATTGCCATGTTAAAAAATGTAGATGATAAAGATTTTTGGGAAATTGCGGGGTTTGTGTGAACTATTATTAATTAGGCTACACAAAATCTGCAAATCCCGAACAGTTAATTTTTCGGGGGGTTCACGGTACAAATAATTTATTGTATAAACAGAGCATGAAAAACAAATGCCAGTATCTGAGTTTATTCTCAAACAAACTTCCAAAATGTTACTTTCCATGTTGAAATGTTAAAATGTTATGTCTCATCCAAATTCACTAACCAAACTCGTAAGTGCTCATTCAACTGAACAGGCACAAATTCTCACAGAAACACTAAAGAATATGTGGAAAGCCATGTATATGTATACTATATGCAACTCTTTACTGTATACAGAGGCTGCATATAGAACCGTCACATTTATTTACATTTGACTTGACGGATGGTCATTACACTGTGACCTTTTCCCACGCACATCTGACCAAATGATGTAATCAATCTCAGGTCACATGTAATAAAAAATGCTGCTGTGTTGCATTTTAAAAGTCAAAGCATGCTCTGGGTCTGAACTGCTCTTTTAACTGTCATGGGCTAAAAATAACTGATATTACCTGACATTATTTTTTTTTAATATACGAC
This sequence comes from Microcambeva bendego, assembly GCA_034509265.1. Taxonomy (NCBI): domain Eukaryota; kingdom Metazoa; phylum Chordata; class Actinopteri; order Siluriformes; family Trichomycteridae; genus Microcambeva; species Microcambeva bendego. Next base: position 10,089,711 of record JAYDZG010000005.1, on the reverse strand, counting down.
AGCAGATTAAAGAAAGAAACTTTATTGTAGTGCTGGTATATGCATGCATCAGGCATTGTATTATGTACGTATTTCGGAGAGTGGTTTGGCAAGTTCAACCTTTTCAGTTATTTTTTGGAAATAATAGACATTTCTTTGACGAAGAGGTAGTCCCAGCTGAAACTAATATGGAGTCAATGTGTTGAGTTTAACACCTACAGCTGGCGGCACAGTGGTTTAGTGGGTAGCACTGTCGCCACACAGTGAAAAGGTCCTTGGTTCGATCCCTGGGTGGGGCGATCTAGGTCCTTTCTGTGTGGAGTTTGTATGTTCTCCCCGTGTCCACATGGGTTTCCTCAGGGTACTCAAGTGTCTTGGCACAGGGATCATCCTCTTTCATGGGCCAGGGAGCATTTACGCTGGCCAATGTACGAGTGGACCTCAGTGCTGTTCACTGATGAAAGTCAAAGCAGAAATGATTTTGCCACTGATGTTCGAGGTGTCAAGAAGAGCGCTATGCATCAGCCACTTTTGTCCCCATATGAGCCTTTTGGGGAGGTGGTGTTACAGTGTTGACAGGTGTGTCTAGTCAATACAGAACTGCTTTACACTTAGTGAATGGTACAGTGACGAGCACATATTACTGGAATAACAATCATATTATAACTCGTTTAATGTTTAACAAAACATTAGTGTGCAAAAGCCGGGGGCGTTCCAACAACACACTAAGATTAATTAGTGGAAGTGCACTTTGAAGTAAACTCCCACAGAGAGACTTTGGGAGAACACTTAGCACACACCAAGACTGCTATAGTGACTCAGCACAGATAAATAATCATAATAATAATAGTCAGGTTCACGGTGGCTTTACACCAGTATTTAAGCACGGCTTTAAATTGTGGATAAAACTAAAAAACAGGCATTTATGGGCAATTTGGTTTGACGGCATCAAACATTAACATTTTTTCACGATTCGCAGGTGCTTTTGGAACATAACCACTGTGACAGTCATTTATTAGAACTGTTCTTTAGTTTGTTTGTTTATTAGGATTTTAATGTCATGTTTTACACTTTTGGTTGCATTCAATATGGTGGTTATTCATTACACAAAGTTAATCAGTACACATCCAACATTAGGTCATTAGATCATTTTCTATCTCCAATTCACTAACTACTTACATGTTTTTGCACTGTGGACGGATACCCTGGGCACACCAACACAGGCACGATAAGAACATGCAAACTCCACACAGAAAGGACCCCAACTGCCCCACCTGGGGATTGAACCAAGGACCTTCTCCCTGTGAGATGCACTTAGTGTAAATATTCAATCTAATAGCAGGTATCACTTAATGTCCACAATATGTTCTGTGAAATACGACATTATGGGATTTGGATGGTGAACGCGATATCATGATATCTGATCTCCATGAAAACTTTATGGATTTATGGGACTACATATACATACACAAGATCACTCAATGCCAAGCACTCATTATACTGCATATAACTGTATTATTAATATTAACTGTATTATAAATAGCTACAATTATTTCACTACAGGTCCTTTCACTATGAGAGCAGATAAGAGTGACTATTATACCCAGGTTTCTGATTATTTAACAAATCAGATTCGGTTTGCAGTAATCACATTAATGTGCATTTTACAAAGTCTCTGTTACCTAACTTGGAGGAAACAATATATTGATGTCGGGCGTTATTGAACTTTTGTTGACCTGTGGCTTACTGTTTAAAATCCAACAAACAAAGACATACAGCTAATCCTAAATCAGCATAATTAGCATCTTCCAAAAACCATGATGAATGATGTATTTAGATGTACTAGTGCAGTCAAGCTCTTTTTCACTCCTCTAATCCTAGTGTTTGCTGTACATTAGGTTGGTGTGTGAGCATTCTTACATTAGCACACACGACATTAGAGAACCTTTCTACCACATTGTTTAGGTTCCTATACACCCAACAGTTTCAGGAAGTGTTAGAAATGGTTCAACATTCTCAATAAAATTACTGAGATTAAATGTAGTTTCTGAAATCCAATCCAAATCCGATATTATTTGCTCTAATTTAAAATAATGTATGCTATTTGTCTGGCGTGAACATTTAGATGCTGTAATTGCCAAAAATGATATGGATCACATTATTCATGAGAATATAAATGCACGTTAGTCCTCTTGTGTCTTCTGTCCTGGTATTAAACAGTAAAGTTGGGGTGTGCAAAGTCCCAGTGAATTAAAAAGATGGGATGAGTTTAGTTTATTACACTTTTAATCAGTGCAATACCGTATGTTGCTCTATCTGAGGTACAAGGGTGTGTAGAATCATTCATAACAATCGAAGCCAGTTGATATAATGCCTACCACCCACTGTTCAAACATATTGTTTAGATTAACTAACCAAGCTCCAGCAGAACAGCACAATGTCTCGCTGGTTAATTGTTATCTCAGCATAGAGGCCTTTGTACCCTTTCTTCGCTTAAGCTGCAATATGAAATAAAAAAGCAAAACAATTAGTGTCCATCTGAGTATGTAACAATTACAGATGTTAGGTGGCTGACCACATTTAAATGCTAGATGCTGAATGCAGTGTAATTGACTCATTCATCATCAAGGCTTTACCAAAGTGTTTACAAAACCCAAACATTATTAAGGGTTCTATTTGTAAGTAATGCCCAGTTCACAAGTCACAACTGGGTCTCTTTGGGCGCTTGGGAGCCATTCAGGTCGGTGGCGAGCAGGGGTTAAGGGGGAGGAATTAGTGCGAAATTGAAAAGCAATCACTGCACTGGAACAAAGTTTGTGAAATGCAATGCACATAAGTCATTGCTTTTTCAAACATGCAGAATACGATGAATACACCAAAATGAAAAGCCAAACTGCTATTACAGTGCTCTCACGTCACTTGACCTCTTTACTGAATAACAATACACGAGGATTCACAGTGTAAAAATGAAATGCGGAATTGGTGTCAGAATTGAATAAAAATCCACCTTCGTGAGAAACTTCAAACATAAACGTCTCACTGAAATGCAATACAAGTGATCT
>JAYDZG010000005.1:9707647-9717985 GCA_034509265.1 Microcambeva bendego | reverse complement strand
AGATGCACATTTTTATTCCGTGCACATAGCACAGTTTAAAGAGAGCATTTAATGGCAAAAACACACATGAATAAATAAAATGCAAATGGCTTTTAAAATGTTTACAGGTGACCTAAAACAGGCAACAATAATAGGAAATGAGCACCTACACACTGACTTGCAAAAGTATTCACCACCTTGACATTTTTGTGGTGTTACCTCACAATCAGGAAATAAAATGGATTGTTGGAGGGTTTGCATCATTTCATGTACAGAACATGCCTACAACTTTGAACATTTGAGATTTTTTATTGTGAAGCAGACAACAAATAGGACAAAACAGAAAACTTCAGTGTGCATAACTATTCACCCCCCCTAAAGTCAGTACTTTGTAGAGCCACCTTTTGTGGCAATTACAGCTGCAAGTCGCTTTGGGTAATTCCCTATGAGCTTGCCACATCTTGCCACTGGGATTTTTGCCCATTCCTCAAGGCAAAACCTATCCAGCTCCACTGGTGAACAGCAATCTCCAAGTCAGACCACATATTCTCAATTGGATAAAGGCCTGGGATTTGATACATTTAAATGTTTTCCCTTAAACCACTCGAGTGTTGCTTTAGCAGTATGCTTTGGGTCACTGTCCTGTTGGGAGGTGAACCTCTGTCACAGTCTCAAATCACTGAAAGACAGAAACAGGTTTTGATAATCAGAGATTTGCATATTTTTATAACCCAACCCTGACTTATACTTCTCTACAACTTTTTCCCTTACTTGTTTGGAGGTTTCCTTGCTCTTCATGGTGTTGTTTGGTTAGTGGTGCATCTTGCTTAATGATGTTGTAGCCTCTGTGGCCTTTCAGATCATGTGACACTTAGATTGCTCAAAGGTTTACTTCATTTCACTAAGCATGTGACTTCTGAATGTAATTGGCCGCACCAGATTTTTGTTAGGGCTTCATAGCAAAGGGGGTGAATACATATGCACATGCACATTCCACATTTTTTTCATATATGTATTTTTCTCATTTCACTTCACCATTTCACTTTTTGTTATTTTTTGCAGCTGCATCACATACAATTCTGAATATATATAAAAAAAACATTTAAACACAGGTTGTAATGCAACAAAATAGGGAAAAAGCAGGGGAGTTCTTTCACAACTAAAAGTTTCCGCTCCAGTTCATGCACAACATAAAGCTTTAATGTTTTGGACGAGGCCGAACTTGCGTCGGAAAATACATGCGTTAGTTTAAGACTAACAAAAAAATAATAATATAAATTCCGACACTTAATACTAATTACTACCACATAATTAATATTTATTTTGTACATAAGAGTAATTAGCTTATAGACATGGAGCTACAAACATGTACACACCACCTGAAATCGCTTAAATTACAAATAAAGGAGCATTATAGAGTTATCAATGTATTATGTATGTTTTAACTTTACTTTAGGACATAAAAACTTCCAGAAAGCTTTTGGAACAACAATATCCTATAGGGGTTAAATAATTGTGGCATGGCTCTCTTAACAATATATATGCTTTTATAAATAAATACATTCTCATTTATTGTTGGAGTTCAATCTATCTATCAATAAAATCATAAGTCATCAAGTTATCCAAAGCAGGTATTGCTCTTTGAAACAATTTTAATTGATGAAACTTGAAAATAAAACTAAAAATCTTACAGGTGAGGAATCTTTCTGATTGCAACAGTAAGTGGTACCTTTATGCATATTCAAGACACCCATGCCATTGATGCCCCCCCCCCCTTACCTGACTTTTACATCTTTCAATAAAATCAGTCTGAATTGTCTTTTTCATTAATGGCACAGAAAACCTGACATCTATTTTTTGTCAGAAAGGCAAAAATTTCTTCTGACCACAGCACACATTTCCACTGTCCTTTGGGCCATCTGAGATATAATTGTACATTGTACAATTGTACATGTACAGCTTTGTCTTTGATTATTATAGTTTCAGTTTGCATTTCTTGATGCAGCGGTAGAGTGAATGCGGTTTGGTGACAATTCAGTACTCCTAAATCCATGTGACTATATTAATGAACTATGATTTTTTCTTTTTTTATGTACTTTCATGCTGATCCATAAACTATCATTGCTTGTAAAGATATTTTGTTTGTCTCAACTTCTTACAATGCTGATTAGCAAACTTAAGTTACTTTAATATAATTAACAAATCACAAATTTTACTATTTACATAACTTCCCTACTATCTCCACTTCTTGCTAAAGACAGGATAATTGTGATCCATAGGGTAAGGCTAAGTTGTTTTTCTTTTAGTTGTATACATCATAAACAAATATAGATCGTCATTTGTGAATGTGAATTTCCCATTTAATACTTGACTTTTAAGAAATAATCCTTTTTTACAAGATTGGCCCTAAAGTAAAAAAAATACAGTTTATTCTAATTTTTAATTCAAAATTTGTTAATGTAAACAATTTACAATATAGAATCTTAATGGAAAATGTATACTACTGAACTGTTGATGCTGTATCAGTATGTAACTAACAGCAAAGCAAAATTTAAATTACTATTAGTTTGTTAAATCAGTCTTAAATATGGCTAAAATACATTTGATGGCATATCAAATTATTACACTCCTGCTATGCCCCACTGAAGTTAAAAGTGTTTTTATTAATCAGACAACTATCTAAAAAAACTGTATTTGATTTCATTGGCAGAGATTATATTCTACAAGATTTCTCTAACAGTAACAGATGATCAAGACAAAACAGATGAAGTCATGACACGATGGGTATAACTGCATATTCTGTTCCTATTCATATTCTACTATTTCTGTCTAAAATATGTTATATACATAATCCAATATAACTCTCTACACATAGAGAAACACAAAAGCGCGCACACACTGCTTTATCAATCCATTTTCAATCTCTTTGTTAATCTATCTCCTATAGTTAAACAAAACGTTTCAGAACTGGAACTACACTGTTTACGTATCTAATGTCAGGTAAAAAAAAGGTTTGCTAATCATACATAACCAAATGTTTTTTTTGTTGTTATTATTAACAAGTATTTGTCTTCTTTTCAGGGTACAACCTAGCACAGACTTAAGCAGTACCCTAAACATGAGGTAAAATATTATTATTTTCTAACTACTGTGGTGTATTCAACATGCCTTGATTGCAATGCTGTTTCTGGGAATCAGTTCAGTTCAGTCCAGTCCAGCCCAGCCCAACCCAGCCCCAGTGCTTTTTGCAAAAGACATTGTGACAAAGCAGCTTTACAGAGTTTAGGACCCCCTGTTGAGCAAGCCAAGGGTGACCGTGGCAAGAAAAAAAATCCAGAACACAGACACCAGGACCGGAGCCACACCCCCCTGGTTTGATGGCTTAATCAAAAGCCTGAGTAAATAAATATGTTTTTAACCTAGACTTAAACATCAACCAAGCTAGTTGTGAAATTAACCATACCAGTTAATTTGAGCACAGTGTCAGATTTTTAAAATAATTTTAAGCAAATGCTCAGTCATTCAGAAGTTTTTTAAGCTTTAAAGCCATTCACCCAATTTTTAATATGGTAAAAGATAATAGTAATAAATTAAGAAATGTAAATGTATGCTTTTCAGACATATTTTTAAAGCCCTGCTAATGTATACACACATTGGAGGAAAGTTTCTGACAGACATTGACATTGAGAACCAGCTGAGGAGCATTCCTGCAACTGGTGTGGTGTTAAACAGTGTTGCAGTAGAAGTCATTGGTATGAATTTTTTTTGTACAATTTTGAATCAACTTAAACTAGTATTAACTCTCTCTAGATACTAATTGTTCTTTATTGTACAGTGCCTGTTACATTACCCGACAGAGGCAAGTTCAGTACAGTACAGAGTTGTAGTATATAACATAATTAATATGCTTTCACAGTTTGGCAGAATTGTCACCCCAAGGTTGTACTTTTATTTTTAAGAGCTTCATGAAGTACTCAATTTATCTTTCTATATTAATCACTACATTATTGCATTTTATTGAACTAAACAAATGTACAGGGCCTTGCAAAAGTATTCAACCCCTTGACTTTTTACCTATTTTGTTACATTACAACCTGTGTTTAAATGTTTTTAATCTGAATTGTATGTGATGCAGCCACACAAAAAAGCCTAAGTTGGTGAAGTGAAATGAGAAAAAAATATGTATGAATAAAAAACATGTGGAAATAAAAACTGAAAATTGGCATGTGCATACATTGGGGGAAAAAGTATTTAGTCAGCCACTGATTGTGAAAGTTCTCCTACATTGAAAGAGGAGAGAGGTTTGTAATTTTCATCATACGTACACTTCAACTATGAGAGACAAAATGAGGAAAAAAATCCAGTAAATTACATTGTAGGATTTTTAAATAATTTATTTGTAAATTATGGTGGAAAGTAAGTATTTGGTCACCCACAAACAAGCAATATTTCTGGCTCTCACAGACCTGTAACTTCTTCTTTAAGAAGCTCATCTGTCCTCCATTCGTTACCTGTGGAAAATCTGTGTAGGGAGTGGAAAGTCTGCCCAGCGACAGCCCCAAAACATCACTGCTCTAGAGTAGATCTGCATGGAGGAATGGACCAAAATAGCAGCTACAGTGTGTGCAAAAAAAAGACTTAATGGAAACGTTTGACCTCTGTTATTGCCAACAAAGGTTATGTTACAAAAGTATTGAATTGAACTTTTGTTATTGACCAAATACTTATTTTCCACCATAATTTACAAATAAATCCTTTAAAAACCCTACAATGTGATTTACTGGATTTTTTTCCTCATTTTGTCTCTCATAGTAGAAATGTACCTATGATGAAAATTACAGACCTCTTTCATCCTTCTAAGTAGGAAAACTTGCACACTCAGTGGCTGACTAAGTATTTTTTTGCTCCACTGTATGTATTCACCCCCTTTGCTATAAAGCCCTTAAAAAGTTCTGGTGCGACCAATTACATTCAGAAGTCACATGCATAGTGAAATGAAGTCCACCTGTGTGCAATCTAAGTGTCACATGATTTGTCAGTATATACACACCTTTTCTGAAAGGCCCCAGAGGCTGCAACACCATTATGCAAGAAACACCACTAGCCAAACAACAACATGAAGACCAAGGAAACCTCCAAACAAGTCAGGGACAAAGTAGTAGAGAAGTCAGTGTTGGGTTATAAAAACAATATCCAAATATCTGATGATCCCCCGGAGCACCATCAAATCCATTATCATCAAATGGAAAGAACATGGTACCACAACAAACCAAGAGAGGGCCGCCCACCAAAACTCTCAGACCGGGCAAGGAGGGCATTAATCAGACAGGCAGCACAGAGAGCAAATTTAACCCTGAAGGAGGTGCAGAGTTCCCACTTCCTGGAGTATCTGTCCATATGACCATAATAAGCTGTACTTTCCATACAGCTGGGCTTTATGGCCAGAAAAAAAGCCTTTACTTACAGACAAAAATGGCAAGGCTCATTTTGAGTTTGCCAAAAGGCAGTTGGGAGACTCCCCAAATGTATGGAGGAAGGTGCTTTGGTCAGATGAGACCAAAATTGAACTACTGAATAGTCATTGAATAGACATTGTCCTATTTGTTAATAAAAATGAAAAATATCAAATGTTCAAAGTTGTAGGCATGTTCTGTGAATGAAATGACGCAAACCCTCCAACAATCTGGTTTAATTCCAGGTTGTGAGGTAACAAAACATGAAAAATGTCAAGGGGTTGAATACTTTTGCAAGACAAACATAAAGTACTTTAGCAAGCATTTGTTAAAGCATTGTTAGTTGTATAACAAATCTTTAAATTCACTAAAATGTGTGTCTGTTAACATTATAAGTTTATGCAAGCACAAACTTATATAAAACTATATAAATAAATATCTTCCTAATTTAAACATTAGAATTTTCTACATATTCAATACCTTTATCTATTTCACAATACCTTACTCTAGTTGGTCTTTGCTCAATAAAATTAATAAAATGAATGTTCAGTGAAATTAATGAAAATAAAAAAAAACCCTCAAGGCTTTTATTCCTTTACAAATTCATTTAAAAGAAGCAAACATGGTTCGTTATCGAGGCACACAGTTTGAATAAAAAAATATAAAATATAATTACCTTGTTTAGGGATCTAAGTAGTTGAAAGTTATGTTATAACTGCAATTGAAAGCAACACATACTACTCACACATTTGCATCAACTGATATGATTTTAAGTAAAATAATGTGTGATGAAACACGTTAGAAAAAAATTCCCATATTTTTAGTGTTGAAGGCATCATTTAAATTATATAGTTACAAAACACATTCATCTTACTGAGAGTTTTTTTTTCTTTGTAATTTTTTAGTTAAATAAATGAAGGAACTGTGTGGAATCATGTAGTCTGAATCATGAAATCATATTAAATGAGCATCTCTACCTGTCAGTTTTGCCATTGCAGTGTCTGATGAATTTCATAAAGGCACACTTCATTCTACTTGATGACATACTGATTAAATGATCACCTAAGCCAAAATGATAAATAAAAAAACACTTTGATCATCGCTATTTTCTTGCAATTGGACTAGCTGGGTAAAAAATACAGTTTTAGTAGTATCTCGTGTTTTTAGTAGGGAAAGAAGGGTTCAGTACTGCCACAGATTTTAAAGAAAGCAGTTCATAAGATCAAGGACAAATAGAAGACAAAGCTATGGACTGGCAGAGGATGAAATGACCCTTGAGAAAACCACCAACTCACTTAAGTGTCACAACCATTGAATAATCTCGACTGACCTACAAAAAGAGCGGCAAAAGCAGCTGGGATTAGGTGCACAGATGAGAAGGGGGTGAAATAGCCCTCTTTTTAGAGCTGAAGTCGTGGAAAGTTAGCTAAAGACTGCTTATTAATGAAAAGTTAAGCAAGTCAATGCTGAGGGTAGTTTTAAACTACCTTTTTGAGTTATATTACAAGAACATGAAAAATAGTTTCCCATGTATTTAATGTGTCTGGTTTTCAGAAAACTGCCAGGCAGAGGATAATCCACTTCATTATAAATGGCCTGAAAGCAGACCATCCATCGATCATTTACCATTTTCTGTCATTCTTCCCTGCTTCCCTTACAAAGAACAGAATGCATCCAGGACATGGTATGTGGCCAAATTGTTTAACAGTGCAGGAATGAATAAGCAAGTTACAATAAATACACTTAAAAACAATACAAAACAGAAGATGAATCAGTGTTATTGTCATTCTTTCAGCATGATCAGCACAGAAACATATACCTCATTTTGGGGCATTCCTAACCTTGAAAACTGCACAGAAATCGAAGGCATTGAAGTTTCTCAAGGTAATGTTTTTAATATTATATATATTTATGTTTTAATCATCAGGCTGATCCTTAGTTAAGTAAATATAAAAGTCAGATTTACAGAGTTTGCTTTTCTAAAAACAGAAAATGCTGCAGAGGTTGCCATTCAGCTTGCAGACATCACCAACAATGAGCTCTCCAATTCTGAGATATCCAAAGTGGTTAATATGGTGCAGAAATTGGTTAACGTGGTCCGCATCAATGCCACCTTGGCCTCTACTGTGGTAACAATAATCTCCAATGTGATGATAAGCTCCAAGTCTGCTCAGCTGGCTGCCTCAGAAAGGTATGTATTTTTGGCTGTAGTAAGCCAAATTATAATAACAACAGCATGATCATTGCTTTATGTCTTTGATAAAGATTCTACATTTGCACTTTTTAATTCAGTTCTCCTATTTATCTCTGCTTGGCTCTAAGGGTAAAATAGTATGTTACTATCTATCAAATATAATATTTTGAAAAAAATCAAGGAAACTGGAGGAACTGAAACGCTTGAATCTACATGATCTTTGTGCACTCACACAGTATTGCATACTAAACCGCCATACTACCGTGAAAAATTATGTCACATGGGCTCAGGAGTACTTTCAAAAACTATTTCATTTAAATTAGAAAGTACTAAATAGCTTTAGTACTTTAGGCCCAAGCTCATCTCAAGCTAACCATATGACTAACCACATTCTTTTTGCAAGAGATAAAAACCGCATAAGCCAAAGTCATGGTGAGAATTGCATCTGTGTTCATGCATGTGTCACACATGTGAAGGAACCATTTTATTTGGAGGCATTTAAAGAGAATTTCAGAGAAAGTAACATTGAAAGCTTTTTCTGTCCTTTGTTATTTCAGCAAGTAAATTACATGGCATTTTTTGCACACATAACAACATACAATATTTTCATCAATCAAGACTATGCAAGATATGCAACCGATGCAACACACTAGTAAACATTATACAGGGTGTTTCATTCAAAACTGACCCTTTACAATTGTGAATAACTCAGGAACATGGAAACATAAAAACATGGGATGTGGCTCAAAATATTCATTTAATGCAGTATCAATTGCATATCATAAAGACAAAGAAGGATTGATGGTGCCATTTTTGTGGGACATTTGATATGCAAGGTTTTTGCGAACAAACTGAGGACTATCACACCGCTATCACACCGCTGTGTTTAAGGACATCAGGGGAGGACACTTTCAACACCTGCTGTAATGTTGGTTTGTTTGCCACTAAATAAGCTTTTCACTGTTTGTCTTTGTTTACACCATATGAGTTATTCACAATATTTAACAGTAAGTTTCAATTTAACTAATAAAGATTCTTGTATTTATTGCATTTTAGTGGTAAATATCCCAAAATGTATGTATAGTGTGTCTGTTTGTGTCATAACTGTTCTTTATTTTAGAACTTTGAAAACTATGGATGAACTAGTGCAAAAGATTGAATTTGATGGCCCTTCTCTGACCATCACCTCTAAACACTTGGCAGTGGGAATTTCTTCTTTCAACACCAGCCATTTCAGTGGGGCCAATTTCAGTGCTTTTACTGCTCTAAATTCATCTGACCCACAGGTACCACTTTCTGTGCCCTTAGTATGTTTCAAGCTAACAGGCTTGGAAGATTAAATATACAGCACACAGTTTAAAGCTGTTTTAAGCATGTTTATATTACAGCACAAATATATTGTTTTGATCTAATGTATTAATACTTGTTCACATTGTTTGGTCACTGCAACACCTTTTGAATTACAGTGTTTTAAACCTGAATTTCAGACTTCTTTCTGATCAAGGTCCGCAGAAGTTATTACAAAATCACATTAGTGATAATAATAATACAATTTATTTATGGCACCTTTCAGAACACTCAAGGACACCTTACATAATTAATATCAAAGAGAAAACAATTAAATAAAATACAAGTGAATCAGTACCATGAGTTCAAGAAACATACCCATACCCATACAATTAATACAATCAGGCAAAAGTTAATCACTGCTTTGATAGATAATAGGGATACCAATGAGAGATTAGAAATATTGAGCATGACCTGGAGATGATCCGTGCAGCAGAGCAGGACTAATTGGAGTTTGTGCAAGGATTTTTGGGGTAGGCTGAAAAGGATGGAATTACAGTAGCCTATGCGGGACGTTATCTGTGGATGAACAAAAATGGCAGTACTCAGACTGAGAAACGAATATAAATGTTTGATATTTCTCAAGTGGAAGTAGGCAGATCATGTAATGTTGTTAATTTGTGGTTTGAAATAAAAATAAACAAAGTAAACAATTGAGTTTTGACAAGAGTGGTGTTAGTTCCTACAAGTATAATTTCAGTGTTATCTCTATTAAGCTTCAGGAAGTTTTCAGAGAATCAATTATCTGAGGACATCTGGAAATTTTGATTAAAATGAAATGTTCTTCTCTGCACTATAATTCACAGATCGATTTTGAATCACATACCCAGAATTCCCTTGCTGTTATTTCTTTGCCTGCCACGTTGCTTCAAAATGTGAGCAGAGCAGAGATTGAGACAATTTCCAGAATTCACTTTTTGTTCTTCAGCAAGACAGGACTTTTTCAGGTAAGAGCTGTCCCAAAAAGAAATAGATTTGTTTTTATTATTTATTTGTTTGTTTAATGTAATGACAAGGGGCAGTTTCGATTACTCTGCACAATATTAAATGTAACCTTAATTTAAACTCATGTATTGTTCAATGTTTTTATTTTCAGCATTTTGGAAAACTTATGGTAATGTAATCGATCTGGTAAAAACACCTGTGACTACAAGTACTACAGTGCCTTGCAAAAGTATTCACCCTCCTTGGCTTTTTACGTATTTTGTTACATTACAGCCTGTGTTTAAATGTTTTATTTTAATCTTAATTGTATGTGATGTAGCTGGACAAAATAGTCTTAAGTTGGTGAAATGAAATTATCTATCTATCTATCTATCTATCTATCTATCTATCTATCTATCTATCTATCTATCTATATATATA
>JAYDZG010000005.1:9671358-9681399 GCA_034509265.1 Microcambeva bendego | reverse complement strand
GATCTCCTCATTTTGTCTCTAATAGTTGAAATGTACCTATGATGAAAATTACAGATCTCTCTCATCTTTCTAAGTAGGAGAACTTGCACAATCAGTGGCTGACTAAATGCCCCACTGTATGTATTGACATTTAGTAACCTCCCATTCTCAAATTCTGTCTCATTATTAGATGACAGAGACCAATCTGGGTGTGTGCAACAATTCCAAAGCTATTTTAAAATGTTACGCCCAATAAACATTTCAAGGATACCTATTGTGTACACTTAAAACACAAATCACAAGTAATTCACAAATTTTTCCTTTGGAACCTAATTAACATTAATTCCACAAATTTGTGAAACTTACTAATATCCTCCACATGTTATGTATTTTAATGCCAATATATAAAGGAGATACAAGTCAGTCTGTGGAAAATGGTGTAAAAATGTAATGGAGATTGCTAATGTGTATCGTGTCGAGTCCTGTTATTTCAGAGAAGACTCTGATTTAATCTTTAACAAAACTTCTTTATATAATTGAGCATCAGCATGATCAGGACAATTGTATTAGTTTTTTGTTCTTTATTTTGATGATTTTTTGGTGGAGTAATGACTTTATTGAGCATTGCATTAAACAGCCACTGTTCTGCACCCTGCGTCTCTTATGATTTGTTTATCATAATAGTTTTTAAAATTATTATTATTTTAGTATAGCACTATTTGGGTACTTACAGTAGTTTAAACTCTATTTGTGAGGAGATTTTCATTGTTGACAACTTGAATGAATAAGTTAAGTGTGCACTTCACAGTTATCACTATAAGATGATCACTGAGGTCACTCAAGAGTCCATTACTGGTTTAATTAATTGAGGCTGATATTTAGCCAGGTATTTACATTTACATTTTCAGCATTTTTTAATCCAAAGTGACTTACAGTACAGTTACAGTAAACAGTCTGAGTAATGAGGGTTAAGGGCCTTGCTCAAGGACCCAACAACAGCAACCTGGCAGTGGTGAGATTTTAACCGACGACCTTCAGATTTTTAGTCCTGGGCCCTAACCACTAAATATATTTATAAAAGCAGTAAATATATTCACGTGTCATGTCAGAAAATTCTACAGCATTATGTTTCCTACATTTGCTAGCTAGTTAATAACAGTCACAAACACTCAGAACCCCCTTGCTGTTCTTTAAAGAAACCCCTAGACCTGCGAACCACCAAGTAGACAGTACATTATGTAGTCTGGAGTTGGTACAAAAATTAAAGTACCTTCCAAGCAGCATTTTCAAAGTAACATTAACACACTGTTATTAAGCTGATCATGACATTACATGTTATTAATTAAACTTAGAGATTTAATGACAACTGATTAATTTTCTGAACTTAATGAGCAGGAATGTGAATAATGCATGAATATTATATAATACATTGCATATTTGTCACACTAAATACTTTGAAATGATAAAACAATCAAAGGCAAACAGTTTTGCCTTAGCAAGACAAATCACTTACATTGTATTTAAGACAAGAAAGAGAAAAAATAATTTTGGTGCTTATTATAAAATGATTCTTTTTGCAATGGTTTACATCCTGCTAAACTACGAATCTCAGGTCATGAACACTGACCTTAGCTGAGGTCATCAGTGCTTTTTTAATGATTTGATATAATTAGGCTAAAACAACTTTATTAAAACTAAAACTTCCAAATATGAACAGCATGTGTCCTATTTCAATGTAAAGAAAAAAAACAAATAACTATCGTTAGTTGCATGTTTTCCATATTGTAAACAGGAAATTAAACAAGCCCATGCCAAAAAACAGTGAATTTATGTACCTGTCTGTTCCATCAAGACAATGATGAAGAAGGAAAAAAAATGAAAGCTCCATAGTGAATAAGAATTGTGCATTTAAAAGCTTTCAACATTAAGCTGCCCATGCAGAGGAAATGTACTGTGTGGAGTCAGAACATGCTCTGGATTATCACCAAAGCTCTGGATGCAAACAACTTCCCTCTGCATCACTACCTCCTCCCACATTTCCTTGCGTTGTGTACAATACCATAGTGTCGTTAAATGTCTGTAAATAAATCATATTAATAGTACAGAATGATTAGTTTTTACAAAAACATTACTTTGAAAGGAAAATTTAGCTCAGATTTGTTAGATCAAAGTTAATGCATTAGTTAACAATTAAAAACATTTTTTGTTTGTTTTTTTTTATAAAAAAAAACTGTCTGGGTCCAAACCAAGGGAAGCCCATTGTGGTGAACCTCCATCTTCATTAAAACAAAGCATCTGTGTGACAGACTTTTTAGTAAATGCTAAGGGTCCCATAAAAAAAGTTAATCTTCTGCTGCCTGTAAACCTGTGGCCAGAATTTAACCCAGATAATTACCTTTGATGCGATTTCCTGTAGTTGGGTGTACCTATGTTTTGAAATGCAGAAAAGTCAATCAAGCCATTTTTAAGCAACTGGTTTTGCACAAATATTAAAGTTTTTGATTTCTGGTTTCTGATTTCGGCTACATTTGTATACATTTGTATAATGTCAAAATGACAACATAAAACTAATAACATTTAATAACTTCAAAAGTTATTAGTTTAATAAATTTATTTTTTTTCAAGCATAGTTTTCATCTTTCTTGTTGGTCTAAATTAGTCTTACTTTTGCATTTAGGGGAGATAATTAAAGGCCTAGAAAACCACAAAACAACATATTTGGTCATACAGCCCTTGGCTACAGCAATTAGGTTTGTGAGGCAAAGTGTGTGTGTTTGTGTGTGTGTATGGACTTCAGACAGGCTAAATTCTAACCTCCTGTGTCTGTTTGTGTTTGTGGAAGAACTTTAATGACTTGTTCCGGTTGCTGAGCTAAGAGTAGCATGAAACCAACAGCTAAGAGTAGCAAGAAACCAACATGAATACCATGTGACTCACATAAAAACTTATTTTGCCAAAGGTAGTGTATGCTGTTTTTTTACCATTTCAAACACAACCACTGTGCATGTTTAACTATCTAAAGCGTTTAGCATGCTATTTTAGACATATCTAGCTATTTTACAAGTTACAAAAAAGCTGCAGTAGAATTTACAGTGACAATAATGAGCTACTAAACAAAAGTACCTAATATTTTGTGTGGTGTTCATAGTTTTGTTTTGGTCTAGTGGACCCACTGAATAACTTTTTTAACCAATAAAGTAATAACTTAACATAAAATAAGAATTTAACATACAAAATAGCAATGTTTACATTTACTATATATACCATATTTACAAATAACAGTGTCATCCATTTGTTGGGCAACACTGTGGCTTATGGCCCGGATAAATAGGAGGGTTGCAACAAGAATAGCATGTGCCAAATCAATGAGGTCTGAAGACACCTAAGAACTGACCCCTCAATCGAACGAGACAAAGGCCAAGGTAATGGATAGTTTCATAAAATAAAAAGGAAAAATCAATATCAAATATGGCTCAAAAATGTGTTTACTTTAAACAAAATGAAAAAAATAAACAAGAAATGTTTGACAAATCAAACATTTGTCAGTCTAGAAAATGCAAGCCTGAACAGATTTACAATCTAGATCAGTCAACACATCAGTTCCACAGTCTACCTGCCCTAATCCTAGCTCAATTTTAAGGGTACCCAACTCAAATCCTAGCCCTAGCTCGAATCCTAATTTTGCCCCAGCCCTAACTCTAGTTCAAACCCTAGCCCCTCTTTGTACCAAAAACAGTTTAATTTTCGCTGACAAACCCACACTTGCCAAAAAAATTTATACAAATTAAACGTCAATAATAATTTATTTATGTTTAAAAATAGGTCCACACACTTGACACATGACATCACATTTTGTTCATGTCAGTACGTAATTTGTTTAAACGCCAAGTTGAAATAAAATTTTTGGAAATGAAAATGTTTGTATTGTAAAGTAAAGGGTCAATTGTACATCCAAGCTGCTGACATTGCTTCTTTACCTACCTGCTCAAACTCAGCTGTAGTTGTATTGGAGCTGTATTGGAGTACTTGTGTACTAATTCCTAATACATAAGCACAGTAACGGACTGATATTGGTATCAGTATCTGTCCCTTCCTAGTAACAAACTAAGGCTGGCTCATTCATTATCACTCTTTTTTATGTCTGATACCAATCCCAATCCCAAACAGTCATTTCTCCTATTAAACAACAAAACAATAATAAGCCATGTATCAATGTACCAAGGTTATCCTATATATCGAAATAACAATGCTATGACTGTGAAACAATTATTCTAATGGATAACATGTTCTGATAACATGTTGTTTTTATTTCTGTCAACATGGATAGAAGTGTCCATGTTGAGGGAGGGTGTTTTGACCCTTTGGGCTTTCCATAATGAAATTGGCCATTAAGTGTCAAGTAAATTTATTTGTATAGCACTTTTTAAAATAGATACTGACACAAAGCAGCTTTATAGAGTTTAGGACCACCAGAACAAAACCCCTGTTGACATCAGTGCCCAACTCATCACCTGTCATCAAACTAGAGTGATCAGACAGGAGAAGCAGAGTGACAGCAACCCAACATCCCTTATCACCAGAAGTTTGACCAAGATCCTCTAAGCTCTGCTCTTGTCTATATTGTGGTGGACAACCCTTGCTCTGAAGGTAAAAAAATAATAGGCAGCAGAACCAAACATGCAGTGCTGGGAAATCTGACAAATATGAAATCTGACAAATACCAGACCTCCCAGATCACACATACTCAAGACCGGAGCCACAGACCTCAGGTTTGAAGACACTAGTCACTGAGACTGTGTCTGAATCTCGAACAAAGGAAGGAAGATTTTTCCAAAGTTGAGGAGCTTTCTAATAAAACACTCTTCCTCCAGCTGTGATATTTCTTTTTCTAGGAATTCTACTTCAAAATGTGTGCAGGTGAACCAGCCTCATATTCTGCCTCCATACCGCCCACATTTACCCACAACAGGTCAATGCAAATAAATCATTTTATGAATATTTAAATATACACATCCCCATTCATTCTGTTCAGGATTAGGACATTTTGTAGATCACGAAGAAGTCGTCCTTGTTTCAGAGGTCGAGGCAAGGAAGAATGTGTTGTTTTGTAACCTCAGTAGGGGAACTAAGCAAATTTAATTGAGTGGTAAGACAGGGCTGCAGCAGTTAATAATGTTCGCTCCACAAGCCGCACAGAGGTTAAAAAAGTGGTCCGATTCAAAAGTCGACGTGAGACACAGACTTGGCTGAAAGAAGCAGGGATTTTTTAAACATACATTTTGTATATATTTGAAGACACAAAACTAAGATTGTTTAATGGAACTATCTTATTGAACTATTTAACTGCCTCTGTTAGAGACAACTGTGGAGGTTAAGAGTTTAATTTGTTAAGTTCAGTTCATTTTTTTAAACCCCTTATCCTAATTAGGGTCGGGTAGGGCTGCTGGAGCCTATCCCAGCTCTTCAATGGGCGCAAGGCACACTGTAACACCCTGGATGGGGCGCCAAATCCATCGCAGAAACCAACAGGACAATTCAGTGTTTACAATCAACCAGGTGGCTTGTCTTTGGAAACTGTAAAATACATGTGGAACAATGTTACTCCAGGACCAGGTTTCAAACACAGAACCAAACTGCAATACACAGTGCAGGTAAATAAGTACAATAAATATAAAAAAGTCTACAATAAATACAAAAAACATTACTAATCCAAAAAAGTACATAGGGGAGATAAACCTAAAGACCGCACTTGGCTTTTAAAGGGAATGTCAATTACATAAGTTAAATATTACTTATTTTTCTGAGTTTATAATAAGATTATCTGTTCTGAAGAGCCCTAAAACATCTGCCTGATGAAAACAACAGAAAGGGAAGAGGGTGCAAGAAAACTCTTGTAAATGTACTGCCTCTCTTTTCTCATGCTTGCCAGTAAGCATGGTTCAAATGGGGATAGTTATTTTGGTCATGTATTTCAGGGGTTTTCAACTAGTTCAATTGAACAGGGACCACAGACAAGTAATTTGTAGCCACTTTCTGTGGTAGGGGTTATGTAAGCACCCTATGTACAAATATTAGCTGGGATTATAAAAAATGGCTATTGTGATTTAAACATTTTGAATCAAGTAACTTCTGGATCTCTAGCAAGCACGCAGTTTTATCAAGTGTTACTAAACATTATTTGATGTAATGCTCTCATGCCATGATCCACCAATAAAAACACTTGAAAGCCAGTGTCATTTAAAAATAGAACAATAACTCTTAAATCAACGTTCTCCTAGGCAACTGATTTACTGTGCAATTATATGAGATTTGACAACCGATACTTTTACTCAAGTCAGTTTTATAGTAAGAATTGTCATTTGCTTCACTTTAAATAACATTTGTTACTGAGTAAATCTGCTAAACAGTTGCATATGGAAAGCTGGTGCACTGTTGCCGGATTTAACACTAGAA
Organism: Microcambeva bendego; assembly: GCA_034509265.1. Classification (NCBI taxonomy): domain Eukaryota; kingdom Metazoa; phylum Chordata; class Actinopteri; order Siluriformes; family Trichomycteridae; genus Microcambeva; species Microcambeva bendego. The sequence goes on along the minus strand of JAYDZG010000005.1, from coordinate 9,674,967 downwards.
CACCGGTCAAATTCTGGATATTGTGAGATGGGAATGGGGTTGAGGTAACCTCCTCCAGTTTCAAGCAGCCTACATCTTTACTATCTATGCACTGACTGCACAGACAATGCCATGAGTTGTTGTATGCAACCTGGAAACCCCAGAGGGGACTTTCAGTGGTATGTGCATTCTTCTATCAGATATTTTTTCTATTCTTTTGAGTCTTAATTGTCATTTCAGCTACATACAAGTACATATTGAAACGAAAAACTTTTGTTTTAAGACAATACACTACACAATGCAGCTAACAAAAATAAATACAAAAAGACATTTCTCATGTAAACAAGTAATTAAAAGAGACAAGACTAGAGATGAGTGTTGGTCAGTACATGGTATTGAGTAAATCAATCAAGTGTAATATATTCTTTTGCAAAGCCCTAAAGTGAGTTTTTTACTTTCATTAGGTTCAATTTTTTTTTGTTTTAGATGGGTGTCACAAAGTCAAATCTCATTATTCTAAATATTAACACTCCTATTAGTATTAAGATATTAGTAAATTAACATTACTAGGGTAAAATTTATTGGATGGCTGATGGATTATATCATATGGGTAAACTGTCATCAAAATGTATGATTTTAAGTGGTGGAGAATAGGAGTAAGCAAAGACAAATTGTTATGAGAGGAAAAATAATGTTGTTTTCTGAAAAAGGAAGTAGGAAAATGAATCACCTTACACATAAATTAGCTTACAATTAATATAAGGTTTATAACTAAAGTACTTTGTTGAGATGAGATTAGCATGATTTATCTCATTATGTGTACTTCACATAATAAAGTCATGTTGGATTACTAGAACATACTTGAAAATACTTTACATTAATGAAAAAGGCTTTGCAGTTGTGTAAAGAATCATGTTAAACAAGTTAAACAAGAAATACTTGATTATGCTTTTCATAACTCAAAGGATTTGCATTAATATTAAAAAGTCACATAGGCTTAACAATTAGTGTGTAGAATAGGGTGAATAAACGTTTCTGGCCTGGGATCTACTATTTCAGTTGAAAAGTTATCGCAATCCACTTGGCCTTTTTTGTTTTTATGGAAGTTTTGTAGGTTTTAAAAAATGTGCACATTTGATATTTTCTGGAAAAAATCCCACCTATCCCAAACACTTAATCACCACATTAGTCTGATTAGTCTGAGATGTCATTCAGGTTTTTGTAGTCTTGTTTTTGCAGCTGCTGATGCCGAATCTCAAGCATCCAAAAGCGATTTTTACACTTCATTATTTTTACGTGGACAAAGTCTCCTTTACACAAATAGGTTGATGCAAAAATGTTTGGACCAAAACTGTCCAGTATAGGCCCTCAAGTTCATATGCATGAATTTCTGAATGAATCAGCTTCCCTGCAATGTTCTCGCCTCAAATGATCCATTTCTAGTTTCATCTTCAGAAACAGTACAGGTTACAATAGGTTCTACATTGGCAGTGCTTTAGGTGGGCTGGGTTTTTATCATTGTAAAAAAAAAACCTACATATTACAGGAACAATAGTCACATTTCCTGTCAATCATGTTGACTTTATTGTGTCACGACCTACCCACAGACGACCGACCAGTAGGCCGCGATTGGGCAGAATATAAGAAGGCATAATTTTGAAGCAATAATAAAGTTTTTATTCAATAAAATTATAATTTATCAAGTCTTTTCTGGAAAACCACATGACATGGTTCCGTTTATTGGTTCTTATATTGTATGCTCAGAAAACATCATGATCATGAAGGACTGGCTGACTTAGTGGTCACTAGTCTCATAAACATGTTAGTTTTTAATCATTCAAATAGAAATGATTGTTTATTTTTTGTTTTAAACAGGAAAAAGTAACATTCACAGCAAAGTGAGATAGCATGCACATGGATTTAATATTATAGTATAACCATATATTTTCCTGCAGGGCATCACTGCTGGCTCATGTGAAAAGGATAGAAAAAAAATCACTGCAAGCCGATCAAATGCAGAGTAGTAGTATGAATCATACACTTTCTGCCATTATGCAAATTAGGTGATTGATGACCCCCCATGATGGAGGTGCACCCTCTCCTGTGCAGGCAAGGCAGTTTTGACTGACAAATCCCCCATATCGGTATGTAACATTTACATAAAATTTACATTTTCAGCATTTAGTAGACACCTTTATCCAAAGAGACTTACAGTACAGTTACAGTATACAGTTTGAGCACTGAGGGTTAAGGGCCTTGCTCAAGGGCCCAACAGTGGCAACTTAGCAGTGGTGAGGTTTGAACTGGCGATCTTCAGATTACTAGTCAAGTCAATTTTATTTGTATAGCGGTTTTTACAATAGACATTGCCACAAAGCAGCTTTACAGTGTTTAGGACCACCAGACCAAAACCCCCCTAGTCCAGTACCTTAACCACTAGGCTGCGCAAAAAAAACCTGAATGGAGCCAGAGCCGACGGAAACGATAACAGGCCCCCGAATGGAACCGGAGCTGACAGAAAAACAAGAATGGACGAATAAATGGAACCAAAGTCGACGAAAATTAGAACAGACTCTCGGACTGAACAGGAGTAAACGGAATAGTGCCTAGACCCTGGGATGAAACTGGTACTGTTGGACCCTGGACCAAGCCTTTAGACGGAACCAAAACCGGCAAAATTGGAACCAGATGCTCTGACAGACCCGAAATCAACAAAACAGGAACTGGGCTCTCGACACTGTGACCAAACACTTGCATAAAACAGAGACCGGCGGAAACTGGACCGGACGCTCGGACAGTCCTGAAACCAATGAAAACTGAACTGGACCTTCAGACAGAACCGAGACAGCTGGAAACTGAACCTGGCTCTCGGATGGAACCGAGGCTGACGGAAACTTGACCGGGCCCTTGGACGTTAACGAGACCAGAGGAAACTCATACAAAGTCTTAGAATATGCAGGACTAAAATGAGTACGTGATCCCAACATAGGATCTAAACAGGAACAGATAAGTGACTTAGGATGGACACGAGCATTATTAGTGGGCACTGGAACCTGATCCACAGCCCTAGGGGGGAATGACCACATCCCCAGTCGACACTGCACTTCGAGCTTCTGCTACAGTGGGCACCTTGCTGCATGTGGCATTTTCATAAGGTAGGGGGGTTGGGTGGACCCATCTACACTGCTCAAAAAAGTAATTCCCTTTTAATTTGGCATTCAACCGAGTCTTAAGGTCCCTAACAGTGAGTTCGCCAGCTCCCTTCTCTGACCAGAGCCTCCTTGCCCAGTTATGAGCTTCGCCTGTAGCCTACATCATAAACACAAACTTTTGTGTTTCTGTTGGCGGAGGGTCGAGAAGATGATGGAAATAGAGTTTGCATTGGAGAAAGAAGCCCTCAACAAACTCATTGCTTCCATCATCAGCTTGTTTACAAGGAGGGGAAGACCCTTCCAAATCATACAAGGGAAAGGGGAGGAAAACACTACGCTGTGTCCTAATTTGGGAGCACATTATGTCATGCTATTGAAGATTATCCGTTTAGTCACAGCCAACTCTCGGTCACTTGATGGATCATCGATCCATGAAGTATTTCGGCAAATGATAGTGGAGTAGTTTGCCATTGCTTTC
>JAYDZG010000005.1:9612770-9625221 GCA_034509265.1 Microcambeva bendego | reverse complement strand
AAAGTTACTTTCTGTAGTATTCAGACAGAAAAAAAGGAATATCTTCAACTCCCTAAACTCTTGTGGCTATTCAGCGAGTGGAGGAACAAGAACAAAGTGTAGGCATTCATAGTACCACAGCTTTCATATTGTAAGATTATATAAAGGCTTCATTCAGTGCAAAAATATCTTCATTGAATAATGGTAAATGCACCATCTGCTCTAAAAACAGTAGCTCTTAGAGTCACTCTTTGCTATGTTTGCAAGCCCTACGGTCATTAAAATATTATCCAAATCAATATTTCAACTACTTAATGTGTCCACATGGAAACACAAGCAAATTCATCCTGCTTTAAAGCTAAACAATAGAAAATTAATATTTAACCAATGCAATCGGCTTGTGGCTAAAGGCTTAGATAGTGTGTCAATTTTTTTCATATGTTTCAACAACTAACACACAAGGCTTCAGGGCAGAGATGTGCAGAATAGTGCTTTTCTGCTCAAAACATTGTGGTTTAATTCTACATGAAGTATTACACACATTAATCATTGGATCACAGCAAAAACGAACGATTTCATGTCATTAGAAACACGGGGCCATCTGTAGCCTGGTGGTTATGGTACAGGACTAGTAATCCAAAGGTAAACAGTTCAAACCTCACTGCTGCTTGGTTGCTCCTGTTGGGCCCTTGAGCTAGGCCCTTAACCATCATTGCTCGGACAGTATTTTGTAACTGTATTGTAAAGTTGGATAAAGGCGTCTGCTAATGCTGAAAAGGTAAATTTAAATCTACATCTACTTCTTCATCCCAGCTTCTCCAGGAATATTCTCTAAGATGGTGTCTTGACTAAACAACTGCATTAATTGCCAAGATGATGAATTGGGCATATGAGTGCTCCTCTCAGCAGTAGGCTCCAAAAGATACTCGGGAAATTGAGAATATTCTCTTTCACCCTTCCCATTCCCCAAAATCTGTAGTGTCATTTATGCTTACTTTACCATCTCTTGCTTTTGCATAGTATGAATGATGACAACGCATAAATTCCAAGCAATGAGAATATGTTACAGCTTTATTACTATTCTAAACTCAAACTGTATGAATGCCATTCTTATTGTTAGTTACAGTGTAAGATTCTTAATTTACCATAACAAAATTCTAACTAAATAGTGTGTGAAATGTAGGGGAACTCATTGCTTTGAGTGCAATTTCAAACTCTGCTTCTCAACAATATAACATCTGAACACAACCAAATCAGAGCAAGTTGGTACAGGGTGTACAATTTAACCCCTTCCTGCCCGAATTTATTTACAATTATTTAAAGAAATATATATTTGTGTTTTTGCTTTCCACTCTTAACTGATTTGATAAACCAGTGCTTGTGCCACTTCTTGTTACATATTACATAAGCACAAAGCAGTATAATTACAACACATTCCAAAAGTTAGGAAGCTAAGAAATAATTACTTTTAAATTTGTGTTGGCCCCAAGGATAGAAAAAAGTGTTTCAGCCTTTATTTTGTCCAATTCTACCTTAGGGTGTGCAACATTATGGGGTTGTTGGCGTCAATGTTTTTCAGTCACTGCTGTGGTGAGGTTAGAGCTGCAGACAGGTCAGTCAGTTACCCATACTCTATTCTTTCGCATTCTTGCCTTTGTAATGTGTGCAGCAAGAGGTCTTTTGAAAAAAAATCATGGCCGTCCCTAACTGAAGTGACTCAAACTAATGCTGTGAGAGTCTGTCTTTTGCACTTATTGCTCATAATCTGAATAGTGTTTCTTGTTAATTAACAAAAAAGTCTAAAAACAAATTAACTCTATTGGAATCGTAATATTTGCAATCAAATTAAAGTCAAAGCAAATGTAAGAAAATGTATGGGTTTTTTAAAACTGTCCCAATTATTTATGACAGGCTTTTACTTCACGATTAAAGTCAAAGTAAAACCCTATACTTTTTTAAGCTTGGAGAATGCAGGGATGAAAGGGGGGAAAGGGGGAATATACAATTTGATATATTGGCAGTATGGGCAGTACATCTTTAATATGGTAACAAATACGTGAGACATTTTTAATATGTTTGAAAATTGAAAAAAAAATTGAAGACTTTTGCAGATCCCTCTACAGTGCATGTCATTTCATGATCTAAGGGAACTAACAGTGTATAAGGGCAAGAGTGCATGCCAAAGCTGAACACCTGTGATCTTCAATTCCATGAAGGTGTTATGAATAAGCAGTTAAATTTGGACATGTTCTATACGTAAAGACATATGAAGTCAATCTAATTCAAAGTTAAAAGGTTAGACGATGTGAACAATACTGCATACATTGTGAAACAATATATTTCACTGTAAACAGTTGGAGTTACTGGAAATTTTGAAATGTGTTTCTACAATGAAGTTAATTAATGAAAACAGTTGACTTCTGTCTTTCCATTTGGCAGTACAGCTACACATTGAGAAAAAAAAGCCAACATATGTGTCTTAAGTGTGTGTTTTGATTTGAAGGAAATACTATACAAGCTCTGAGTGTTGATGAATTTAGGAGTAGTGGGATTGAAAGTTCTGAGACCAACATAATATTTAGAAAGAGGGAGAGCACAATGAGAAGGCTTCCACATATCTGAATGAGCTGGTTTGTCTCATTCTAAAGTACAGGCTTTTAAAGCCACAAAAAGTGTGCCAACTCCACATCACGAATTTGGAATGGAATGTCCACAACACATAGTGTTGACCACATAGTGTGCTTGATTTGAAAAGTATGTGAGGCTACCATGTTGCAAACTGAATATAAACTAAACTGCTTCAGCACAGATAGTCATGCAAAAGATGAAAAAATGACTAATTCATGTAGACCTTTAAAATTATTATAATTAGTATACTGAAGAGGATGTAACCCGGTTATAGCATTATTACCAAGATGTGATTGCTTACAATTACCAAATTATTGTACATGTAATCACGTTTTTCATGTGACAAACTCACAGTGTAGTCAAAGTACCATCTGTAGTTACCTCAAACCAAGCAGTACATCAACTTTCATTTTGCTTAAAAAAAACAACATTATAAGGCTGCTTTCCGGGGTTGCTAAACATAAAATTTGCATTAAACATATTAAATAATGCAACCATCAATCCTGGCTCCAACATAATGCAAGTAACATTAGAATATGTAATTAGACTAAGGCAGCTATTTAAAAATGACAAGAGAAAAGTAATGTGTTGATGTTGCCACTGAGCATTAACAATTCACAATCCAGCTTTAAATGAGGAAAAAGCATAGTGAAGTGTCCTAAATTTCCCAGGAATTAAATTAAACAACACTAACTATGCATAGTTTGTATTTGGTAATACAAATGGTTTGTAAATCTGTAAATTGTTAATCAAACAACAAGTTCCTGTGTCCGGTCAGGTGTAATACACCGAATTCAACTTAAATTGTGCTCTAAGACTATTAATATGAAAAGCAAAAGGGAAACCCGCCAGAGTTTGCATGAGATGCAGAAAAACTTACAAACATCAAGAGAAATAGATAAACAAACTAAAAGGACTTTACTTTAGCCTTCTCCTTTATTTATAGGGGGCGTGAAAGAGGATTTCGTCCACATAAGAATTTTATGCTGCATGTCCTTCTTGAAACAGTCCTATAATTTTCCCAGACTTGGGACTGGCACAAAGAGAGCACTGAATGGCTATCCCATACGAATTTGCACAGACGCATTTATTCAGAACATTTTGGGAAAAAATATAATCTGGTCAAAACTTAAATAGAATTTGAACAGGATTACCAAACCCAGTATGTACACTCCCCTCCAAAAGTTTTAGAATGGTCAGGCCAATTCCCTTCTTTTAGCCATAGACTAAAAATATTTGGGTTTGACTTTAAAATATGCATATGAGATAAAAGATCAACATTTCAGCTTTTATTTCCAGCTATTTACCTCAGGATCTCATATGCAGTTAAGAAGATAGCAACATTTGTCTGAACCCGCCTAATTTTACATCTGAGCATAAGTATTGGAACAGATAAACTTGAAATAGATTAAATTGAATAAGATGTCATATTTAGTTGCTTGCAGTAACTGTGTCAAGCCTGTGACCCACTGACATCACTAAACATTTGCATTCTTCGTTTGTGATGCTCTTGCAGACTTTCACTGCAGCCTATTTCAGTTATTGTTTGTTTTAGGGAGTTACTCCTCTTAAGGAGGTAACATCCATGCCCTATAGGGTTTAAGTCTAGAGATTCACTAGGTCCGTCCAAACCTTCCACTTCATGCCCCTGATAAACTAATTTGTAGTTTTGGCAGTGTATTTTAGGTTATTCTCTTGACCTCCATGTTTCAAAACTCGACATTGCCATCGGTCAGCTGGGTGCCACCCTACCCACTAGAATACACAAACTAGTGCTTTGTAGTGCCAGGAGGTTTTGTGTCAGTAAGGACAGTTAATTTAAAAATCATGTTAAATCAATAGCAGCTGATTCACTCACTCACTCATGATTAATTGTCAGCCACTTGCTTAATTGGATAATTAATATATAAACAGATGCATGGTGTGTATGTGTAAGATTAAGTAAGGGCATACATATATTTGTGCAAAAGCGCATAACACATAGTTCATGATTAGTTAGAAATAATGGGATAAAACAAATCACATGACTTACATGTTTTAGCTAACAGTAGGTAAAGCTTGAGACTCCTAATCTTATAGTTGTGGGTTTGAGCCCGATGTTGAGCAAGTCCCTTTATCGAAAGCCAGCGAGTTACCCTGCACTCTGTATATAAAAAAAGTCTGATCAAGTTGGATGCTATTAATCAATGGCCAAAATAATGCCAATATTGTACCATTTATACAACATATTACACCATTATCTATGATGTAGACATATGCTACAAACAAAATAAAAAACAAAAAGCTAAATTTAAAAATATATAATTTCCTTTTTTGTGTATTCAGTGACTAAAACAAAAATATGCAATGAAGGGTTAAGAATGTACTGTTTTGGAAAAAATGTGTATTAATTTGATCGTGTTTATAAAAGATAGTTACTTACTTACAAATTTAATTAGCATTTGGCTGAAATAAATATGCAAGTGCATAACCACAATATTGGGTTCTGACATAATGAACTCACTGAAAATGATTCTGCCTGATGCTGGATGAGGAACAAAGAATTCCACCGTGTATTACTAGTATTCATACCAGTCCTACAGCGTTGTGTACAGAATTTCTGAAACACAGCATATGTGCATAAACTGGCAAGCTGCAACAGAGCCAGCCATGAGCGCCATGGAAACCAGAAGAACGGATGTGACTGCAATTGTCAGGTGGGTGTAAGGACCTAAATTAGAAGTTGAACCCGGAGATTGGTCATATTAGTTTAATGTCCATTGCCAAGCTCACAGATGGAATAAAAAAGCGGCAACACTGAGATGAAGTACAGTCCCCACCCTCTTGATTTGCTTTGAATGCAGTCTTGCAATAATTTAGTCCTTAAGGATCAGTGTTGCTTGGACCATGGAGCAAGGCCCTTAACCCACAATTATAGTATATGATCACAGTGCTATAAGTTGCTTTGGGTAAAAAAAAGACTGTTAAATGCAGAAAATGTAAAAATAATGCAAATGCAGGTCTGAAAGATGCACTTTTATTCTTTGTTTTTGGTTCAAAGATGCACACAAATACATGTACACACAAAGGAATAAGCAGACAAAGTGCAGATTGCAGGCACAGACAGGAAGCTGAATGTGTATGTAGTGTGGGCCGCTGGGAGCACTAGAGACCTGACACTGGGAGCTCACACTTCCTCACCCTGCATCTCTGCTGTGTGTGTGTGTGTGTGTGTGTGTGCGTGTCTGTGTGCAAGTGTGTGTATGCAAAAGAATCAACAACACCTCCTCTCACTCCGCCACATCACACCGCAAGCTGAGCGAAGAGATATCACTGATATCACACCAAGCAGGTGGCAACCCTCTCACATGTGGAAACCAAGTTCGTAGGAAATGAAAGTATACTTTAAAAAAGAGCTTTGTGTAACCGAGAATTTTTCCAACCATTCACACTCTCTTAGTATTAAAATACATTACAGGTATAATCAAGGCAAATTTATATTGTCTTATAGAGACGATTATTTAAACACATTCAGAGGTGGTTGGGACATATGATTAATTTGTCATATACAGTGGAGGAAATAAATATTTGATCCCTTGCTGATTTTGTATGTTTGCTCACCGACAAAGATATTAACAGTCTATAATTTTAAGAATATGTTTATTTTAACATAAACAGAAAATCCAGAAAATTACACTGTATAAAATGTATACATATAATTGCATTTTGCAGGGAGAAATAAGTATTTGATCCAAACAAGACTTAATACTTTGTGGCAAAACCCTTGTTGGCCACCACAGCAGTCTTTTTGTAGTTGATGATGAGGTTTAAGCACATGTCAGGAGGAATTTTGGTCCACTCCTTTTTGCAGATCATCTCTAAATCATTAAGATTTTGAGGCAGCATTTCTCTTCCTCCAAACACGGCAAGTCGAGTTAATGCCAAAGAGCTAAATTTTTGTCTCATCTGACCATAGCACCTTCTCCCAATCACTCTCAGAATCATCCAAGTGTTCATTGGCAAACTTCAGATGGGCTGGCACATGTGCCTTCCTGAGCAGGGGGACCTTGTGGGCACTGCATTTTAATCCATTACGGTGTAATGTGTTACCAATGGTTTTCTTGGTGACAGTGTTCCCAGCTGCCTTGAAAAGCTACCTTAAAAAGTTCCCACCGTGAAGTTTTAGGCTGATTTCTTGTCTTCCTCAAGATCAAGGATACCCCACAAGGTGAGATTTTGCATGGAGCCCCAAATCGAGGTTGATTGACAGTCATTTTGTATTTCTTCCATTTTCTTACAAAGGCACCAACAGTTGTCTCCTCCTCACCCAGCATCTTACTTATGGTTTTGTAAGCCATTCCAGCCTTGTGTATGTCTATGATCTTGTCCCTTCCATCCTTAGAAAGCTCTTTGGTCTTGCCCATGTTGGAGAGGTTAGAGTCTGACTGATTAATTGAGTCTGTGGACAGGTGTCTTTTACACAGGTGACAATTTTAGACAGCTGTCTTTAATACAGGTAACGAGTTGATTAGGAGCGTCTAACTGGTCTGTAGGAGCCAGAACTCTCAATGTTTGGTATGGGATCAAATACTTATTTCTCTCTTCAAAATGCATTTAAATTGATATATTGAAAACGATGTAATTTTCTGGATTTTCTTTTTGATATTCTCTCACACAAATAAACCTACCATTTAAAATGATAGACAGTTCATATCTTTGTCAGTGGGCAAAATCAGCAAGGGATCAAATATTTATTTCCTCCACTGTATATTAAAAAAGCTTGGTGTTTTTCACGTGTGGTAAAATGTAATGTGAAGGTAAATGCTCAGCATAAACATAAGATGGGTGGGGTGTGGTCAGCAAGAGCTTATTTGCATAAAAGCGACAGTGATCCCTTAAAAGGCTCATTCTAAAAGTGACTAAAATGGACAAGAATAAAAACTGGTAAAATATATTTATGTGAGAGTGGATTTTGTGCAAAGAACTTCATAAACATTTTTAAAAAGAGTATAACATGCCTCCTTTAATGAAAAAGATCTCACAATATACATAATTTATTTGGTGAACTTTATACGCTCCTTTTTTTTAAACTTTCCTATACTGCTTTTTTAAAAAAATATTTGGTTAAATGTTTATAGTATAGGCTGCATTTTCATTTGAAATTTTCTATATAGACTGCAATAGAGGCTATTTATGTTTCACTATGTGATCTGCAGCCAAGCACAGAATACCAGAAATGTTGTATATTTATTTTTTTGTTCAGTGTTTATAAAAATAAACTCCGATTAACAATATATTTAACTCTAGAAATAATTTAAAACATTTGATTTTTAGATATACCAGGTTTGACATAAAGCACCCATGATACAGTATATTACTATATGAATATTTTAGTTTAATCGTAATAAAATTATTATTTCAAAGCACAAAAAATTGTTTAAATGATGAAATACAATTCCTCCCCTCAATCTATTTTACCACTGTTTCAGGGTCATTGGTCATTGTATTCACATGTTTACCTAAATTATTATATTATATGCATATTAATAATAACAATATTTGAAATGTTTTATTGTTGTTATTAGTAGTAGTAGTATTAGTTGTAGTATTCGTTATAGTAGTAGTAGTAGTAGTATTCATGCAAATCTCCATTCATTGAATTGAATTTTATTTGATTTTTTTATCCCTGAATCAGTAATCCCTACATCCAGGCTACAGACCTAAATTCACATCTGGCAGAAATTACTGTCTTCTACAAGATTCGTGATCTTGCCAAAGAGCCATGGAAAGTGGCCATTTTGTATACACTTTAACAGAACTGAGTTTGGTTCATTTGAAAGGAACTATATGTGAAAACAACCTAAGATTTCTAGCAAAAGTGATACACAAATTTGTAGTGCATCACTGCCAGAAATCTGACCTCTGACTGGTGTTTCTATTTTGTTATGCCATTAGTAAATGAGCCATGCCTAAAGTGCTAATTCATATGTAGAAAAGCTTCTGTACTAAAATGTTAGAGCCATGACGTCATAAGCAAATATAAGCAAATGAAATATAAGCAATAACAATTATCACAATATTAATCATAATTAAATTTTAAAACAAATTATTATTAATAATAATAATAATAATAATAATAATAATAATAATAATAATAATAGAAAAATCAAGAAAAAGAAAAGAAGGTGATTAGAGAGAATTTGAGCATACCTTGCTTGTAACTGATACTGAAGCCTTTCTTCTGGACACTAAAATCAGAATTAAAGGATACCACCATGACATTGGTGCTGGAGTTGAGAGTCAGCCCATTAGCTGTCAGACCGCAAAATTTAATACTGCTTGCACCGGTGTTGACACTGACACTATCGTAGATGCAGCCATGAGCTTCCTCTAGTTCAAAGTCAAGGAAGGTAAGCTGCAGGACAAAGCTGGCCGGAGCCTGCAGTGTCCACTTGCACACCTTGCTAGGGGGGTAGTCACTGGGGTAGCATGGTGATGTAAAGATCCCTTCAGTAGCTGTAAGCACCTCTTCGCACTCAACCTGGCAGCTCAGCACTGCTAGACCAAAATAATGTATGCATACCATTTAAAATCACTTAAATGAGGTATCAGAATAGAGAATGGACAGCAGAGGATTAGGACAAGATGATACTTAGTAGACTGTAATGGACTAGGAGGGACTAGAAAAAAGAGCTGTTAAATAGGACCAAAAGAGAGCAGGCAAGAGGGACAGTTGTTTCCAGTAAACACAAAAGTGTTGGTATTAAGGTTCTGTTTTATTTTACATTTGTACAACACTATTAGAAACTATGAGACTGATGGTATAAGATGAAAAAGCCAATATCTGTCTATGAGAAGAGCATCAGATTATTTATATTTGGGTAAAAGATTTATTGTGGTAAATATATTACAGAAACATATGCTTCAAGCAAGGGCGGACTGGGCATCTGGCATACTGGCATTTTCCAGGTGGGCTGACGTGCTATTTGAGCTGACAGTCTCGACACTTTTTATTTATATGTATTATTTATCTGACTGCCCCATAAAACCAGTAGATCAGTGGGTTGATTGACACTGGGCTGGCCCAAACACATTGTTAAACACCAACCCCTATTAAGGTGGTCCTACCGGCGTGATGAATTTGTCAACAAAAAAAAGTCAATAGTTTGTTTCCCAACCACCTGCCCTTGTAACACGCTGGTTTGCCGCCCATTGTTTATTTTCTTTATTGACATAGGGCTGGGCCAATCATATCATGAAACACATATCATGAAACTCCTTATGCAATGTTGGATCAATGTAATGTTATCTCTTAGGATCTTCTGAGATGGAAAGAAAACACAGAAGAGGAGCAGATAAACTTACTCTTCAAGCAAACACAGACCTGTTTGCCATAACAGGGCATTCATCAGCTCTTGTGGCTGATTACAGTGGTGGTGGTGGCAACAGCGGTTCTGGCAATGGAACTCACAGTGAAATGGCAAATGTAGTAGATGAGCTGGACTGCTTTCAGAACACTTAGGCTATATAATGTGTTGACTAACACAACCCAACCCCTTGGAAAACATGATGAAAAAATATAAACACCAATAAATTAGACTAGTGCCCAAGTTAGTGTTTATTGTAAACGTAGGTGAAATAAGCTAACTTCTTTACCACTATAAGCTATTTATAAGACTTTATGTACACTACCTGGATGATAAGGATGGTTAGTACTTTTATGTATTCAATCTAAAAACAATGACCTGAGGACCACCGTTCAAGTGGGATGCCATGCCTCAGCAGACAATAAGGCAACTTGTAAACAGAATAGAATGTCATTGTCAAGCTGTACTTGATGCTCAAAGGCACATGACAAGTTATTGAGTCATTCATATTTTTGTTGGGAAATACACACCACTGTTATTGTTTTTTAAATATTTTTTAGATAAGGAAAACACTATACCACTATAACAGCTCTACTTTCAATTATATCACTGTAACAAGAACTTTTTTCATTTTGTGAGCAGTGTAATTGTATGAATAAGTATGAAACTGTAAGGAAATGGAGGGGAACCAGAGTTGGAGTGCATGGACCAACCACATTTTTCATTAATAAAAAAATGCAATGAGCTGTAGAGAAAATGTTAGGGAGGTAGGTGTAATGGTGTTCACCAAATGAGGAGATTTGAACAACAGACATCTGCGTACCACACAGGTGTCTTATTTAGGTGAGCTAAATAAGGAGAGAATGTGATGAGCTAGGACCCAAAAGAGCTCTTCAGGACCACAATCCTCCTAATCCACTAGATTGGGAGACTGTAAGAACAACTTGGCCGTCAACCAAGAGAGCTGAAATGACTCACTTTAGAGAATGTGTAGACCGTCACTAATATTAATACTTCCCCTTAAACAGGACAGTGATAAAGTCAAGGAAGACATAGGACCCCATCTGGTTTGGTCTTTGGGTCCTTCGTGTGATGTGGTCAATGTGGGGCCACCAAAACTGCCATTTTATCAGTTCCAGCATGCCAGTGACCCCTATGACGCTGCAAACATGGAAGTGTATTTCTTGTGGAGGGGACATACAGCCTATCTGGGTAAGGCTCAGTCTGTCAATTTTGAGCCTGCTGTGTGGCCTCCACTAGACCCCAGTGAATAGGCACTATGACGTGAGCCTACTGTAAAGGCAAGAGAGGGCTGGCTTAATTTTCTGAGTACCTGGTGAGTACGACAGGATGAAATGAAAAATAAAAGAAAGAACAGCGCCCACTTGGCCTAAAGGGGGTTCAGCTGCTTCGCCTGATGAAAGTATGTAAGGTTCTTGTGGTCTGTCCTAACTAAGAACACCTGGTTGGTTCCTTCTAGCCAGTGTCTCAAAACTCAAGTGGTAGACCCACAAAAACTTTACCAGCGCTCAGTTGCAGGATCTGATTGGCTGTCTATCAAGACATGGGATGATCCTAGACCCAAATTAAGACCATTACTGGTGCTGACTGCAGCTAAATAACCACCAGATGGCATATGCCATGGTAGGGCTTTAAAAACATACATCATTCAGCACCACAAAATTGATAGATTGGATTTAGCAAGAGAGCACCAAACATGGAACATTAAAAGGTGGAAGAAAATCTGATGAGAAATTATGTGGTCCTGATATCTGGCTTTTGCCTGTTGCCCCTTTCAATTAAAAAACTATTTACTTCTGTTACTCATTTTTGTAATAATTAAATGTTGATACATATATGTTGCCTGTTATATATAAACAATTGTGCTAAGAAAGCACACACAAAAGTATACTTTTCATCCAACATTGTACTCGTAATTTATTCAATAATAATACACTTGCTTCCATACTTAATACAGCCTGAAAAGTAAAAATACATAATTTCACAAAAGAATATTTTGCAAACCATTGACAGCCATTTGATGAATCAAAAGGTTTAAGTAGGCAACCAATGCATTCTACAGGGTCTATTAATCAAAACCAGACAACTACATAATCTCACAGAAGAATGCTGTCAAGAACAGGAACAGCAACACAAC
Organism: Microcambeva bendego; assembly: GCA_034509265.1. Lineage (NCBI taxonomy): Eukaryota > Metazoa > Chordata > Actinopteri > Siluriformes > Trichomycteridae > Microcambeva > Microcambeva bendego. Next base: position 9,613,110 of record JAYDZG010000005.1, on the reverse strand, counting down.
AATTTAGACCTTCAAAAAATAGAGCTGATCCAAGTCCAGTATTAAAGTCCTTGCAAATAAGGTGATGCTACTGAAACACTCACACTGTTTACATAATGCCTCCATGACACCATCTGGGACTTTCTTCACCATACTTTGTGGCATAACTACACTGTTTGGAAAATGAAGTCAGGGACTTAGCAGTACAGTAGCTCATTACTGACTACAACCCCTGGCAAAAAGTATGGAATCACCAGTCTTGGATGAGCACTCATTCAGACATGTCATTCTGTAAAACAAACTCAGATCAAAAACATGATACAATAATAAGGTCATTCCAAAGTGCAACTTGTTGGCTTTC
>JAYDZG010000005.1:9496320-9515697 GCA_034509265.1 Microcambeva bendego | reverse complement strand
TCGGACGATCATAAACTCCACTAGCGATGAGCAGTAACTAGAGACTAGTACAGAGTTCTTACACCATTCTGTGTTGACGTAAACACACAGTCCTCCACGGCGAGTCTTACCGCACAGGGCTGAGTTTCTGTCGGCTCGAAACACGGCTAGTCCGTCTAGCTGAATGGCTGCGTCGGGAACTCTGTCGCTCAGCCAAGTCTCCGTGAAAACAAAGACTCAGCAGTCTTTAAAATCTCGTCGTTATTCTCCAGGGAGCAGACGTTTGAGCTTTGTTGTTAGCCTAGCACGAATGGCGGCGCAGCTGTAGCTCACAGCGGCCGCTCCGGATAAAAAATGGTGCTTTTTGTATATTCACTCGAGTCTGTCTTTTAACTTTTTTGCACATGGACATAAGGATCAGCATCAGACGCTGCTACACTACCGGAATCAAAAGAATAACATAAAAACGATGAGCTACAAGAGTTTATGCAGTCACATAGGGGCCTTAGACATTGTCCATTTAGCTCAAGAACTTGGTAAAACTGCTGTGCTTCGGTCAGCAAACTCCACCACATGCCACAACTGCACCATTTTGTCTATAGTCTTTTTTGTTTCTTTTCATAAATAAATTCTCATATGATAGGCTTATGATTTAACTCTCTCTGTATACTGAATAACAAGGTTTGAGCAGTATTAAAACAAAACAATAACTTAATAAAGAGGAGACAAAGAGCTACTTAAGGACAGGGATTTTTCTCTTTTTAACAATTCTGCCTTTGTGTCTGCCTTGTGTTTTTTGTATGTTTGCTTTTTTGTTTTCAGGTGCCTCATTTCTTGTGTTGCTGGTTTAAGCTGGTTCTCTTTCTGGTCTCCTATTTGTATGTATACCACTGTATGAGCAACTTTGTCTTCCCTGCAGATGATATTTAATAGAATTATACAAATACTGCATTTGTAATACTTTTCATAATAAATGTCCAGATATTCAAGAAAAATATGTTTTCATAAAACAATTAGCTTTTTAATTAAAATACAAAACAGAATATCTATTAAAATGTCACAAATATTTGAACATTTTATGGATTTTATGCAAGGCCACACTTTATCAACGTGTGGGAACTTGTTCCTAATGCGTGGCCACGACTTAAGGCATTACAAAATTATTAAGTCGTGGGAATGACTTATTATGGTGTGGGATTTTTTTACATGCTGTCACCTTAAGGTCTCCGTACATTTCCAATATGGGGTTACATATAAAATTAACTGAACAACATTTTAAAACATATTTGATAGCAGAATTTGACACCAGTCAATTCATGCAGGTGTTTAAATTTTACGATGTTTATAAGCCGACAAAAGAATGTCAAATGTCAAACGAATATCAAATATAAAACTAACTTGACCAGTCAGAAAAGCAAGCCTTATTATTCTCTGTCTAGATCTTAATTATCTCATTCCCATGACTTAATAAGTCGTTCCCACGACTTATTTATCTTGTTCCCACACCTTAATAAGTCGAGCCACACATAAGGAACGTGTTCCCATGTGTTGATAAGGTGTGGCCGCGCATAATTTTTTTCCATTATGTCACCTTAGGGGCTCTGTAGTATTAAATATCTTCTTTAAACAGATTTGTTTAGCAACACTTCCTTTAGTCAAAATCCTTTTGTCCTTTTCAAGCTAAAGTTATCCCAGATATTCATAATCCAGCTCAGAAGAAACCTCTTTCTCCATATCTGCTCCAGTCTCACACTCATGGACCACAAAAGGAGTCCATGAACAACACCTTGACACATACAGTACACATATTCAGCCTCCATTCATCACTTGAGCTATCAAATCAAATCAAATCAAGTTTATTGTCACATCACGAGTACAGGTGTATACGTGAGTGAAAAACTTAGGTGCAAGTTCCACAAATATACAGAAAACAGTATTTACAACATAGTAGGATAAAATAAAATAAAAATATACAGTAAAATATATCACAGCCGTTTCCTAAATTTCAGGTTCCTTACATTCTGCATACCCACAAAAAGTATGTACATTTCCTTCTTCTTTGCTTCGAAGGATTCACTTATCCCTCTTTATCTACTTTTTATGTGGAAAACCCCCTCATGTAATTCATTCTCTCTCATATAAATATAAATATTCTCTAAAAGTAAAAATTCAAAACCTACCTTAACCACTGTGTGTGCACTATAGTCTTTTTAGACAATGTATCTCTAAGACACTAAAATACCCCTTTTATTATCACTCTATAATCATACATTACATTTTTACCACAAGGTTACTGCGCAACTTAATATTCATCTGTCTAGACAACACTACATACTCCCATACTTCCTACTAATCAAATATCCCAGATGAGGTCAATATTCCCAATCTAATTAACTTCACCCTGCTCTAGACCAGTCTCCTATTCAAACTGTTTCACTAAAACAGACTATGAACATTATGCTCTTGCACTGTAATTCACTCCTGCTTTACCAATAACCATCCATTCATTATCTTCCGCTTATCCGGGGTTCGGGTCCCTCTTACCATCACTCGTGAACAAGACCCCAAGATACCTAAACTCCTCCACCTGAGGCAAGAATTCGTTCCCGACCCAGAGAGGGCACTCCACCCTCCACCCCACCCTCCACCCCAGAGAGGGCTCTCCACCCTTTTCTCTGACCTTCCTGAGCACCATGGCCTAAGATTTGTAGGTGCTGATTCTCATGCCAGCTGTTTGCAGGAGCTGAAGTTCATGGCCTGATGTCCCAAACAGGACCACATCATCGGCAGACAGCAGCAACAAGATCCTGAGGTCACCAAACCAGACACCCTACACCCCCTGGCTGTGTCTAGAAATTCTGTTCATAAAGATTATGAACAGAATCACTGACAAATGGCAACCCTGACAGAGTCCAACCTTCACTGGAAACGACTCTAACTTACTTCTCGCTACCTGAACCAAGCTCCTGCTACATTTGTACAGGGACTGAATGGCCCGTGACAAGGAGCCATATACCCTGTACTCCTGAAGCACCTCCCACAGAATACTCCAAGGGACACAGTCCAATGCCTTCTCCAGATCCACAAAACACATGAGGACTGGTTGAGCAAACTCCCATGAACCTCTCCAGTACCCCTGCAAAAACCTTACCATGGAGATTGAGGAGTGTGATTCCCTGTAGTTGGAACACCCCTCCACCCTTCCCGCTCCCCTTTCTAATAAAGAGGCACCACCACCCCAGTTTGCCAATTCACAACATCCAGAGCTTTAAGGAACTCCGGGCGGATCTCATCCATCCCTGGAGCCCTGCCACAGAGGAGATTTTTCACTACCTTAGTGACTTTAGCCCCAGTAATGGACAAGCCTCCCTCTGGGTCCCCGAGCTCTGCCTCTTCACTGGAGGGTGTGTTGGTGGGATTGAGAAGGTCCTGGAAGTATTCCTTCCACTGCCCAATGACATCCCCAGTCAAAGTCAACAGTGCACCACCTCGACTATACACAGTGTCACCTGGGGTGTCCACCACCAGGTTCAAGGATTACCACCATGACAAGCACCAACAACCAGCCACAGCTCTAGTCAGCTGCCTTAACAATGGAGGAGCAGAATGTGGCCCATTCGGACTCAATGTCCCTCGCCTCCCCCGGGATGTCATTGAAACTCTTTTGGAGGTCAGAGTTGAAGACCTGTCTGATGGGCTCTTCTGCCAGACGTTCCCAGCAAACCCTCACTATACGTTTGGGCTTTCCCGGTCATACCACTCATGGCCGCAGATCCAACGACACAACCACAATCATCAAACTGCGACCTAGGGTGCCCTGGTGCCATGTGTACTTATGGACACTATAGTGTTTGTGATGGACAAACCGTGATTAGCACAGAAATTTAACAGCTGAACACCACTAAGAGGCCATTCCTCCCAATCACACCCCTCCAGGTCTCACTGTCATTGCCCATGTGAGCGTTGAAGTCCCCCGTTTAAGTCCCTCCTGAGTTTTCAGGAGGAGCACTTTCGAGCACCCTCCATAGGGACTGTAAGAAGGCTGGGTACTCTACCAGGAGAGACACTTACCCAGGATTAGTCAGCTGAATGCTGAGACCGAAGTGCTGAGGTTTTCTGGTGTCGTTTGTCAGCTGCAGCACCTCGCTGTTCGTGACGCCAATCTTGTCGTATCTTTGCAGCCATGTTGTGAGGGTGTGGAAGAAGGCTCTGCTGACACTGTTTTTTAGTTTTACTTAAAGAATATTTGTTACAATAAAGAAAAAATCATCTTTACACCTCCCGGTCCACTGGAGAGAGATATGGTCCATTCAGATTTTCTCTCTGACCTTCAATTCGAAACACACGGCTTATACATTCATTAACATATAGCCTTTAGGTAAACATATAGCCTTTAGGATCTTTAATCTCATAGGCATTGATATACAGTCAGTCTGCCTCTCAAGCTAAAACAGCATCCACTCTTCTGGGAAGACTTTCTGTGTATAGTCTCTACCATAGTTTGTTGTGCTGCCTGGGGATGCTCCTGTCTCTCACAGGAAGGAGTAAAATGAACGGTTTCCTCACTGACACAGAGCTCACATCAGCAGAGGAAATCTTACCATTATTAGATATTACTGTAACAAAATTGAGGTAATATTATTCAAACATGGTATTTGAACTTTTTACAAACAAAGCTTAATTTTTGATTTATTTAAAGAAAGCAATAGGGAAAAGCCATGATAAAAATACAGACAAGAAAATGTCACCAAAAAAGCAAAAGTAGCACTGAAATATTAATGATAATGCTTCCCTCAAAGAAAATTTGGGACAAATCATTTAAAGACCATTTTTCCAAATTAAGTCATTAGGCAGACTAAACACAAAAGGGCTGAAATAGAACAATGTTAAGAAAAAATCCCTTTCTTTTCGTACTGAGCATGAGTTTGTACTGAGCATGAGTACATATAGCCTATTTTGATCCATTTCTCTTAATTGCTGGATTGTAAGCTCACCTTGTGTTTGCAGTCTCACTTAACTTCCTTTTTCCTTTGTTATAAATCAAAATTCACCTAAGCGGCAACATAAGGTCAAGAGAATCACAATGCCTACAACATAATACATTGGCTATTTGTGGTTAATGTTGTGTTGCTAACTTTATTCATTATCCAGCCTTATCTATTACTTTTCTCTAAATCGACTAATTTAGTATGGGATAGTCAAATAAAATGTTTAATGCATATGTTAATTTAATTCAGATGTGCTGATTTTCAGCCTAATCCTATAAACATCTTACCTTTTTAACCATTGGTTACCCACCTACGCCTTTGGTGTAAACTGTCACCTGTTGGAATAAACAAAGCTGATGTGTGTCTTTACATGGCTCTGGCAGCAAGTCTGCACACTTTGACCTAATTTGGTGATGTTTTCATCACTTTGTTTTTTCTACCATTGTTTTGCAAATAACACTAATCATATTCTTTATTTTCTTTTTGTTTGACACAGGTTTTGCCTCTAATATCTGCATGTACAACAGACATCCTCTTATGTAACCCTTCCTTGAGTTCCTGTGGCAGCCTCCCATTGAGTGTCTGAACAGAAGAATGACTTGCTGCCAATACACATGAGCTTACGATGGATCTTTGTCAAGAGCACATAACTATTCACTTATCTTGCATCTGCTGAAACTCTTATTACACTTAAAAGGGCTAAGCCATGGTCTTGTGGTTACGGAACTGATCTTGTTACCAGAAGGTCCCAGGTCTGATACCCACAACAGCCAAGACACTGCTGAAGTGCCCTTGAGCAAGGCACCTAACCTCAACTGCTCCCTGGGTGCTGTGGTTCTCCTCCTACTCTAATAAAGGGTGTTCACTGCCCCCTGGTGTTTCAATTTATGAATGGGTTGAAGGCAGCGGTCACATTGCTCTTTTGTGTAAGCACAGTAGGCAAATATTTCACTTGATGCAGACATTGTCTTATGCTTTTTGTGGCATCTAGTTCAGAATTCATACTGATGTTCTGGGAATCGTGTACTGCTAGTGAGCTTTGTGTAAGTTATTGTATGGCTCATTTTTGGCACTGTCACAGCTTATCAATACTTTTGAGAACTGGTCTATCAACACAGCTTTGTGTACTCAGAATGACTGATTAAGCACTTTGAAAGATGCAGTGAAGAAGAGTGCTACATGTCATTAATGTACTTTAGAGGAATGAAGATTTAATACTGCATTTTTCTTTGAATAAAAAACCCTAATCATAATGTAATTGCCATATGTAAGATTCTTGTTGTGTTTTTGGCATCTATTGTGTTGATATGACCTTTTGTGTAAATTTTTATATAGTGTGTGTGTAATTTAATCATACAGAACAGTTATCATTTGCAGCGATAAAATAAAATAGTCTGTATAAACAAAAATAGTCTTTTTTAAACATAAAAAGTCCTAGTTTTTGTGGTTTCATTGTGACAACAAGTCAAAGGTATGCTTAAGTAGTGGTCCACTAGTGCAGAAGAACTGCAGCCAGCATGGTGCAGCATGTATTGTAATGTGTGAAGTGATCATGCTGCCCAAGATGATGTATAGTATTGTACCGTAACACTGAAAAAGCCATTTGTGGGTGACCATATTTTGGTTTTCAAAGAAGAGGACACTTGGGGTAGGGAAAGTCATGTGACCATTCCAGAAAAGGTTTTATGACATCATACCGTTTTGAAAGGATTCAAATGATTTCCTGCAGCTGATCTGAATTCATGTTTTTATGTTTGAATGTTTATAAACGAGAGTCAGATAATCTTATTACTGATCCCAGAACTGTGATTAGTTTCAACATGACACCTTGTGATATGGCCACACCCCCATTTTTTAATTATTCCTTTATTATTTTCCAAATTGTGTAATTACTACAATGTAACGATCTCAAAATGGACCAAGGTCTGTTGTTTGGGACAATTGTTATCAGGTTCAAACCAGTAAAGTGCTTGATAGACCAGAAACATCTGGCTTATTGTAATAATACAAACAGCCACTTTGTAGCAACACTTCCTTTCAATATAGAAGTAACTGAAGTGATGATTCACATGTTTCACAAGCTCAAATCTTTTTTTTTGTTTCATTTGATTCGATTTCTCACAAGCCCTACTTATGCCACCACTACCAGCTAGCGGCTGTTCTTTATGCTGTTGATGTGGTAACTGAGAATGTGTGTGTGTGTGTGACTGTGTGTGTGTTGGGGTGTATATGGCTGATTGATGCTGGCATGGAATAGGGTGTAACATAAAGATAAACCTAATTTCAGGAAAGTATCCCTGGACCCAGATCCTGACCCCATAAAAACAAAAGATAAAAAAGCTTAAAAACCTCTCGCACATGCCTTTGATACAGAACTGTGCATAACACACTGTGGTTACAAACATATATAAAGTGTAGGATATAGTTTCCTGTATATATTCAGAATAGCTGAAGGCCACTATCAGAGCAACCTGGACTCTCATAACACCTGAGCAGTGCTACAGACTGATCAATTCCATGACACGCCGCATTGCTGAAGTAATCCAGGCAAAAGGAGCCCCAACTATATATTGAGTGCTGTACATGCTCATACTTTTCATTTGCATACTTTTCAGTTGGCCAACATTTAAAAAAAATCTTTTTTTTTGTATTGGTATTATAACGATACCAACCACGCCGTCGAACTGCAGTTCGGCTTCCAGCATGTTTGGCGTTACAGATCGCCTCCCCTAAGGGTTTAAGTGGCGAGCTGGCCTAATTGGGATGAGAACTCAGTTCGGCGCCGCCACTTTGCATGGACTTCCGATCAGGCACACTTCACCCGCGTGTAGGTGTCCTGCTCATTGGTGGGTTAGGGACCGACTGGTATCTCCCGGGCCCAACGGGGTTCGGGGGTATACGGCTGAGAGGCCCAAGGTCCGCGGCACCATTGGATGTTAGGGACAGAACTGGTTCGGCAGCCGCCATTTGAGGACCGCAAAAAAGGCTGCGCCGTATGTTGTACCCCGTATGTGCTGGAACCCAGAGGAAGCCTTCGTCTTCACGAGCCAGTCTAGCCTTGGCGGTTTCTGGCCCCCTCTGTCTGCCGAGTTTAGGGTCTAGGTTCCCGTCCGCCACAGAGCAGCAATCAGAGCCATCAGCCCAGCGATCAGGGCGTCTTTCGCTTTTTTGTTAAGTTTATTTCTGTTTGTTTTTATTTACCAGGAGCGAGCCCCCCGCCCGGGGCTGTCGGCGTAGCCACAGTGCTAAAAACATCTTCTGACACGTGTGAACGGAATGGTTCGAGCCCCGAGTACCACTCGCTTCCTGCAGCGGTTCAGCTGCTACGAGGGCAGCTATATACTATATATATATATATATATATATATATTTTTTTCCCCCATGTTGCCCATCAGACAATTAGCAGACTAATTGAGCAGGCTAATATGTCACATGAACTCAAAATGCCTCAACAATATTGCCCACCCACAGTAAATACTGATTGGCTGACTGGAATACATTTTGCAGAGAACCGGAAACCAGAACCCTCACCAAGTTAAATCGGAACAATAGAGGAAAAAAGGTTAACTATGATTATTTTATACAGGTTATTTAGGGGTTATTTTAGGGTATTCTAAAAGTTACAGTAAAACCTTGAACATCAAGTTTAGAGCTTAATCAAACTAATGTGCTGCAAAGTTTATGGTAAAACTGTTTACCGAGTCTTTAAAGAGTTTAAATGAGGACAAGAAAGAGACATGTGATATACACGTTACCAGGTACAAACCAATTGGTCTGACCATCTTCAAGTTGGTTTTAGATATCAGCTACAGTATATACCAGTTACCAGGTACAAACCATCTACAAGCTGACCAACTTCCAGCTACTGGCTGGTTTTAGATGGGCTGACCAGCTACAAACCAGTCATTAGCTACCATGATCCAAAACACAGCTTAAGGTGTAAAAGCTGATCAACCAGCTTGACCATCTTAACGTATGAGCTGGTCTTTCCAGCAGGGCTGAGACCAGTGTGATCAAATAAACAGCAATTAAAAAGGCAAGGAAGACAATATTTCATGCATGTTTTGGCTTGTTTTATGGGTAAGTTACTTTCTGTATTAAGTCCTATTCATTTGTCCATGGAGCGTTAAAAGCAAAGTGCGCAGCATTTTGTACATGTGAACACTACCTGCGAACAAGGAACTAAATTCACTCTGTGAATAAGAGGCTGCAAATAAGGAGCCAGGCAAATCAGGAGCTTCGAATAAGTAACCAACTTCAGCGTCGTCCTTAACAGAATGATATGCTCCTTCATGTCCGAGTCTCAAAATTTTCAATATATTGCGTCATTCAAATAATTGAGTCTCACACATTAGCAAAGTTATCCAATTTGAGGAGGTTTATAGGTTACAAAAAGGCCCTGGTAAAAGTAGCTGGGCCCAGTAAAGATTGACGGCACATTTAAGGCATGTCCGTCGAAGAAGCTCTGACTCTCTCCTGGTGGTCTGAGAGGGGGTGGTGGTTGAAGTTCCTGTTTTCCTGGTAGAGTAGGTTATCACACGTAGTGGCCACCTGGATTACTGCTTCCTTCCAATCCATGGGAAAGTCCTTATTCGCCATGTTTACATTTCCCGGCCAAAAGACCTTATCTAGATTAAAACCTTCAGAAATCATATCAAAAAGAAAGTTTCAAGTGTACATTTATTCTACCAAACAACCCTCCTTCAGGACGAGGACATTCAATCTGACATCTTTAATTGACCTTGTACAAGTGATAACAAAAAACTACAGAAAAATGTGTGTAAAAAGAGGTAATAAAATAAAACACTTCTAACTACAAAAAATGCAAAGTTGCTCTCCATTATGCTGGGACCGGACCACTGGACACCTAGGACTAAGTAAAAGTACCCTGAGCTAAATTAATAGAGATGACTAAAAAGATTGAAAATACAGTGCACAAAATATACAGGGTGGGCCATTTATATGAATACACCTTAATAAAATGGTGTTTGTGGTACATTAGTATATGGGAGGGGAAAAACTTATCAAGATGGGTGGTGACCATGGCGGCCATTTTGAAGTCGGCCATTTTGTATCCAATTTTTGTTTTTTCAATGGGAAGAGGGTCATGTGACACATCAAACTTATTGGGAATTTCCCAAGAAAAACAATAGTGTGCTTGGTTTTAACGTAACTTAAGACAAATTATCACAGCTGATGATGAGTAGAAGTTCTGTGACAAGATTACTTCTACATGATGCTCTGCAATTTAATGGCACCCACCCAATTTTTTCCAATTATTTGTTTAACTGGTGTCCCAGTCTGAAGATCTATTCTTACGTTAATACATTGTGTGGTACATCTGGTCTCCTATTCTGACCAATTAGATCCATCTTTCTTAACCACTCCATCAAATGCCACCATGATCCTGTTTCACACTGATTTTCAAAAGTCATTTGACCTATAGTTGAATATCCTGCAAGGGACTGTTTCTGCGTGCCTAGCATTCATTAAAATGCTGGGAAAAGATCCAGCACCTCTGTAACTCATTAAGCCTCCGTACCCTTGTCTGTGCTACATATCTTCAGTACAAAGTTTTGACCCCAAAGGCTCCAGGGGTCCTTCAGTCTGTCTGCAGACTCCTGTTCCAGGAGGTGGTTCAGATTTCGTCATGCTAGATCTGGCCAGTGCATTTTTCTAGCCCTTCTGGTTCTGTCAGTCCTTGTCTGTCGGTGCCAGTCTTTCTAGTCAGACTAATTATGTACATCCATCTGTCCCAGCTAGTAAAGTCTGTTGTATCTGAAACTTGAAGTCATTCATTTTTCTTTGGGTATTATAATTCCTTTTCTGTCACATCCCTTTGTGAAGTTCCATTAGTCCTTTGTCTGTATCTGGTCCAGTTCCATGTCTGTCTGTTCTCAGTCTGCAAATAATTTTTCAGTTGGTAATGGTAAGGTAGTATCAGGCCTTCTAATCATTCAGTCAGTCAACCAGTTACCAGTTTTTCCCAGCTTTGTAATTTCATACTTTTGATTCTGTCTATCCATCGGCCTGACTGCTTTTTGCCAGCTTTTTGACTGCTTTCTGTTAGCTTATTATTAGGGATTGATTAGCTTTATCTTTGTTTTTGATTGTAAAATAGAATCAAACACAATTTTAAGAGGATCAGACTTATTTTTATAATGAATGTTGAAGTCTTCGACAATTAAGACTTGTTCTGTTGATAAGACGAGATTGGAAAGAAAATTCATGTAGAAATTCTGAGTAAAGATCAGGTGGTCGATAAATAATAACTAGTTTAAACATACTAGTTTTTTTCAAATGAGGATTCATTGACTATGTCAGCAACTAACCTTGAATTAGTTAGTTGTAGAAGTTGAATTAACAATAAGACCTATGTCTTTATCATAGATCATGGCTACTCCTCCACGACCGCCAAGACGTGGCTTGTGTTAAGAACTGTATCCTGGAGGAGCTGCTTCATTTAAACCTAAATACTCATCAGGTTTAGCCCAGGTCTCGATTAAACAAAGTGCACCAAGACAGTTATCTGTTATAATTTAATTTACAATTACACTTTTACCTGCAAGTGATCTAATGTTCACAACTTCAGTGTCATTTCACTGTTGTTTTTAGGCTGCTCATTTGTATTAATTATAATCAAATTATGACATACTTTTTTATACTGTTTTTGCTTATAACTGCCACAAACGATCTAACGATTTCGGGTGACGTCTGGTGGCGATTTGCAGACTGTCGGTTAAGCCTGTCAATCAAGCAGAGCGCTTACCTAAGTCACACAACAACATTTTTACAGATTTTGGAACTTTTAGGTGCACCTTATAGTGCGGAAAATATGGTAATCAGTTTAATATAAAAATAACTCATTTAGAATGAAATAGATGTTATTTATAAAATCACTTCATAATCCTCATGTTTATCCTTCTTTCTCAAGGTCTGTGATATCATACTGGGAGCGCTTTTCCTTCACAAATCACCTTGTTAGATAATTAGACAATACAACACAGCATTTCCTTTGTTTCATGGGTTAGATTAGCAGTAGTTTAAGATTCCTTGTCAGCCTTAGCTTACAATTTAGGTTAAGGTGTATTTAAATTAGGTTTAGCATTTAGTTTAGCTTAAGCATTGTTAGCCGTTGTCTTGTTTTGTCTTGCTGTGTACTGCTGTCCTGTTTTGTATTACTTAAACTTTTCTGTTTGAGAACATCTCAGCTTGAGTGTCCACCCCTTCCTGTATGTCATAGCCCAAAAGTGTTTAAAGAAATACAATTACTGTGAACTATTGTAAACAATGGTGAAGTAGTACTGTAAAACATGTTTGCAATAGCAAGCTTTGTCTTTCAAATGAAAGTGTTGTGTCTACAATGTCTTTAACTGAGCCACAATCACAAAGCTTTTCAAATACCTTGAATACAATGTATTTGTATGCTGCAAATTGGTACTGAAGATGACTGTAGAACATTAATTATTAAAAGGAAGTTGGGCCAACTTTGCAGCTATTAACAACATCCACAGAAATATCAAAAACAGCAAAATGTGTCTGTTAAACATACTTTTTGGCTGTTTATTTCTTATGTGATTTGCACTGCATAATTTATTTAGGGGTTTTTGTCTGCATTCATGTTTTGTTTAAATTCACAACTAAAACTGACCAGAACAGTGTCCAGTCCTAAAACTTTAAAATGAGAAGAGAAAACTGGAAGAGAAACAAAGAAGTGTGCATTCCATATTCTTTAAATATGTGTCTGTTTGGGAAGTGACACATTTAAACATAATGGTTAAAAAAAAAAATTAAACCCTTATGTTTTTAAATGGGTAAGGCGCAAATGTGCATACAAAATATCCTTCTCAAAAATGTATTAGAAATTGCAAATTTAATGTGTAATTTGCTGAATTCTGAAACAAGAAAAAAAATCCTAAGGTACACATTTTACAGCATTGTGTACAATCGTTACAATTTACTGTGTAGATCAAAATGTATCGGAGCTTCTGTCCTCAGCCTATCAGAGGAAACAGTGGTGGAAGATGTATTAGGCAAATGATGATACATAAGTTAAAGTATTTGAGGGTGCTGCTTTTGTATTCATTAATCATTAATAACAGTAAAACATATTTTCCATTAAACAATTTAAGCTAACATGATCAGGTATTGTTGATTGGCCTGTTCAAAGTAAAAAGAAAACTTTGTTGTACAAACACACAATTACACATTACATAACTAGCAAGAAACTGTACATTTTTTATTTAAAATGTCTGAACAAAAAAGACATAATAAATGTGTTATCATGGTTGACATGACAGGGTCAGGCATTGTGCAAAATGTGGAAGTGTTCATTCTCAGAGCACTGTAACTACAGAGTGGTGTACCAAATAGATGATCAGTGGTTAAGTGGTTTGTTAGAAATTGTTTTAATTCAAGAAATAGTTTGAAAGTAAATTTTAGGTGAGCTTTAAATTATTTCTTTCATAGCCTTTCCACCATTGGCAAAATAAAACCAAATAAATAAACAAACATTGAAATCTGGAAGAGTTTAAAACAAGCCGGTAAACTGTAATAATTATTGATCCAAAGTAAAGACATTTAAATAGAGATAGAAAACAGTAAATAATTGCAAACATCTTCCTAAGATTTCACCTTAGGGAGATATTGTTCCTTGGTGTTGGTAACATGTTGCTGTTTAGGACAGGACACAAACGCTCATGTGATTTGAGTGCCTCAGTCAGGGATCTTTGTTCCTCAAGCAGCAGCTGAACCTCTTTCTTCAGCAAACTGTTCTGCTGTTCCAAACACTCATATGCCTGGTTGAATACAACTTCACTCATTTAAATATTAATAAAAATTATGTGTATGACAAAATCTTAAACCACCTTCATAAATTGATAACATTGATTATTAATATTTAAAAAATGTTTAAAATATGCACTAAAACTAAAAACTTATTAGGGTATAGTCAGTTATATCGAAGAACATCATTATAACACCATGGTAACACAGTTGCATGCAGATGTTTTGAATTACCTAGGTAAATTGCATACTCTTTGATTAAAAAAAAAAAAAAACGTAACCACAAGCACTGGACGAACTATTTTTAAAAGCAATGGTTTAGATTTTACTCCTCTAGGTTTTAGGCTTGCATGCAACACAAGTTATTATTTCTTTTTTAAATGTAGCTTTAGTATGTATGGATGCCTGCACAGTGAGATGGGGGATATTGGAAATTGTTGTGTGATATAAATCCTCCTTGTCCAGGTAAAAAGCATTATGGGTGGCTATGTTGTTTACAAATAATTATATATAATATAATCCTACATTACAGAAAAAAACTACTACGTTTGCTTAATACACTGCAAAAGGGTCCTTCACCCAAAACTTTTAATTTCAACATTTCATTTTTAAAGTTCCACTCTACTGTATAGTTTAAATTAAGCTGCCCCGCTGCTTATGATCTGTAAAACTAGTAAACAAAGACAAAAATTGTCCAACCCAAAAATGCCTGACAGATTAACTGACAGCAAGTTTACAACCTGGTGCTCAGTCAAGAGGACAAATCTCAGACCCATCAGTCAATCAAATTTCTAGGGAAACCCCACCAACAGCAGGATCTATTGCTGCAACAGTGAAAAGGTACAAAGGCAAAGGTACAGAGGTCTTTTTTTAAACATTGTATATTGTTAAGTAATGTTTTCATTAAAATTATGTTCCCTTGGAAAAATAAAAATAATTAATTACAATATTACTTATAAGCACTACTTTTATAACGATATAAAGTGATTCATACTTGTGTTTTTTGCATGTTATCTAGAATTAAATTAGATGTAATAATGTTTTTATGTATGCACCTCATGCAGCTCATCAGCTCTTTGTGTCTGTCGTTTGCGACTCTTCTGTGCTGCCACTCGGTTCTTTTCTCTTCTCTTTAGCCTCCTCTCATCATCATCTGAACTCTGTGTTGCAACAATTGATTAAAAACACCACATACTGTTTATTTTAATAAAACGATTAAAGTCTTATAGAACATTCATAAACTCAATGTACTAGTACAGAGCACTGTGTTTGCCAAGTTTATTTTTGAGTAAAGTTTACGTCAGGAGTTATGGCTGTTCTGTTTAGTTCAGATCTACATAATTTAATTAATCATTTGAGGAACATTTGAGGAAAAGTGCTTCAGGTTATGTTCTGTACTTTCTTTACACAAATTGTAAGCTATTTTATGAGAAGACCGGTCATTTTGTTGAAAGATGAGAGAAGTTCTAGACAAGTTTGTGTTAAGATGAAAGTAAAAGTAACTAAAACAATTCACTATTTACAACGTTAGTAGAAAAGCTCTATAGAACACATGTTGAACCTTGTGGCAGATGTTACAACATCAGCAGCCACAGACTCTAAAAATGGACAGCTAAAGAGTCCACTTGCTCAATTTGCCTTGACACCTGTGCCTTTAAGCAGCATTCGCTGATATTGTAGTAATAGTGATTATAAGTGATCGATTATCAAGATTACCAAACAAATCTGAATGTCAGTCAAAGATATGCTGATTGAATACAACATGCAATTTTTAATGATGATTTCATTTATTATCGAAAAAGCTATCAAAAACCAACCTGGCTATGTGTAAAAAAAGTAATTGCCCCTAAACCTAATAACTGGTTGTGCCACCCTTGGCAGCAACAACTGCAATTAAGCGTTTGCAATAACTGGCATTCACATCTCTGTGGACGACATTTGGCCTTCTCTTCATTGCAGAATTTTGAGCATGAACAGCCAGTTCAAGGTCATGCCACAGAATCTCAATCAAATTCATGTACGGACTTGGACTAGGCCACTCCAGAACCTTCATTTTTTCAGCCATTATTTTCGTGCTGCAGAACCTAGGTATGCTTGAGCTTAAAGTTGCAAAATGACAGCTGGGCATTCTCCTTCAGGGTTTTTTGGTAGAGAGCAGAATTCATGGTTTCATAAATTACAGCAATGTGACCAGGTCCTGAAGCAGCAAAGCAGCCACAGACCAACAATATATATATTAGTGCCATGCAAAACAATTCACCCCCTTGACAATTTTCTTGTTTTGTTACCTCAAAACCTGGAATTAAAATTGATTGTTTGAGGGTTTGCATTTCATTTAAAGAACATGCCTAGAACTTTGGACATTTGATTTTTTTGAAGCAGACTCTTCCCACAGCATGATGCTGCCACCACCATGTTTCACTGTGTGAATGGTTATTTGAGGTGATGAGATGGTTTTGCAGCAGACTTGCCATTTTCCTTGCACTGGACCTCAAGCAACGTGGATTCTTTCCTATGGGATTTGATTCACAATCCAGTCCAGTGTGCGGTTATCCCTATTGCTTGTACATTTTTTCCACCTCAAATTTTCCTTCTCTTCGCCTCTCTATTAATGTGCTTGGACACAGAGCTCTGTGAACAGCCAACCTCTTTAGCAATGACCTTTTGTGTCTTGCTCTCCTTGTGCAAGGTGTCAATGGTTGTCTTTTAGACAACTGTCAAACCAGCAGTCTTCCCCATGATTGTGTAGCCAACAGAACTAGACTGAGAGACCATTTAAAGGCCTTTGCAAGTGTTAATTAGCTGGTTAGAGTGTGGCACGAGGTGTCTTAAATATTGAACTTTTTCAGAATATTATAATTTTCTGAGATACTGAATTTGGGATCTTCATTAGTTGTCAGTTATAATCATCAAAATTAAAAGAAATAAACATTTGAAATATATCAGTTTGTGTGTAATTGATGAATTTAACATACAAGTTTCACTTTTTGAATGGAATACTAAAATAAATCCAATTTTTCATGATATTCTAATGTTATGACTAGCGCACGCACACACGCACACACACACACACAAACAGACAGACAGACAATACATGAGAATGTATTTTCATATAACAGCAGATTTTGTTAAGAGAGTCATAATCACAATTATTCAACTCCTATATAATGTCGTTGTTGTTCTTAAAGCTTTCTGGCGTTTTTATAGCTAAAGTAGAAATAAACCATAAGTAAGATTGAGAACAATTATCATTTATTTGCTAAATTTAAAAACCTCACCCATACAGGTATTCTAGTTCAATTGCAAAAATGGAAGGGAGATTCCTCAAAAGCTGAGACTATATTATTTTATTATGCGTAATATACATCCAACTTATTTAGGTTTGCATTTGCCTGTGTATGTGCAGTGGTACACACACAAACAGTTAACAAGGATTTTATTGACATGCTCAAAGATGCCTTCAACTCTTGACCACAAGGAGCCTCAAATGTCAATTAGAATATGCTGGAAGGAATTTCAATAAAACAAAAGAGTTTTGGGAGCAAAAGAGTTTTTTTGAGCTGATTAAACTAAATTGGAACTGTTCAGGGCAGTGGCATCTGGCGTGCGAAAGGCCAGGCTTAAGACAAGAATGCCAGTCTTACAGTCAAACATGGTTCACTGATGATGTGGAGGTTTGTCTGCAGCAGGAACTGGCAAATTTAATCATGAATATCAATAATGTTCCCAAGCCCCCCTCCAAGGCAACCAAACCTTGGCTGAGACAAAGACCCAGGAATGTCCTGGAGTGGCTTTATCAGTAACCAGATTTACATCCAATTGAAAATCTTTGGTGGGATTTAATGGAGGGAGTTACAGCATAGAAGCCATTAATTATCTCTTCTAGAACCTTTTGGATGTGAAGAATAAGCAAAGACTAAAATTGAGAAGTGTAGGAAGTTTGTCAGAACTTAAAGAAATGGTTAAAAGTTGGTTAAATGCTAAAAAATATTCCACAAAGTACTAAAGATGGGGGTTGAATACCCCCACACATACACATACGTTAATTAACACATACAAATACTTTTTCATTTAGACTAATTCAAGCATGCATCAATAAATATAATATACTAGCTAATTAAAAAAAATTCATTTATTTTCATTAAGTTTCGTTCGCATGTAACAAGTAAAAAATCGATGCAGCCACACTGGTCCTTTGTAAATTAATCAGAGCATCCCGATGTATGAAACGAAGTGTTTTTTATGATGCACATCGAATTAATTAAATGCATTAACAAAATATGTTGTTGATAGTATAATCCACTACAATACGTTATATTAAGGATGACACAAATGCTAAGCAAAAGGTTTCCATACCTCGCTTCTTCGGATTAGATACCCCTCAACTACATCATTGGGTGAAAAGTGAGCTACAGCTTTGTAAAAAGACATTGTGCAAAAGCGTTAGTGAGGTCAAGAGATAAACACAGCTTAGAGATGAGATGGTGAAATAACGTTTTACAAGTTGACGTGCAGCGTGGATTTTGCCGTCATAGAAATCCTCATCACTTACGTTCTTATAAATCACGTGTTACTTTTAGTTGCAGTAATCATCGGCTTCCACCTGTGGGTGCCATACTTCTATATTTCCGAAATGTGTCCCACTTTAAATTCCAGTCGCTGCAAGAAGTTCTCTCTGAATTACGTTGTGAAAATATGCAACTGAAATTAGGAATCATTGGAACCATTGCCCCTTGGAAGTTAGCTAGCAAATGTAACAACGAATTTCCAATCTTGTAATTATTGTAGTCACCAGCACACACCCGAGTATCACCCTAACCTTGGGAGTATCAAGAAGGTTCCTGAATGGAAGAGCCAACAAAAGAATACAGTAGAAATACTGTCATACATGGCAAAGATCACCCAACATGCCCCACACCCAAAGGGCCAGAATGCACAGAATGTGGTGAAGTTGCAATGGAGCCAGGTTCATGTTTTGACTTTGTTTGTAGACAAAGGAGGGTGAGGGTAACCAAACCATAAGAAAGCAATTAAACAGTAAATATACTTAAACATCCTGGTCATAGAAGAAACTGCATACAAAAAACCCGACAAAATCCAACAAACAGTTTCACAAACGTAACAAAATATTTACACTTTTGATCAATAATCTAATATGTGGTACACTGCGTTGTGGGAAGGAGTTACCAGCAGTATTCAACGATGGGCCTTCTTTATCAAACACGAGCAGAACTAATGACATTCATTAGTTTCGAACAAAATGTCCCCCTGCCCTTGACCATGCATAAAGTGTACGTTATGTCAACTGCACTGTAATTCCAGTATTAACCAAATAATTTAGTAATAATATATTACAAAATACAATCTAAAAAAATGCATTCCACAAGCACGGTTTCCTAGTTCAACCTGTCATTCCGAGAAAATTCCAACAGTCTGAACCGAGCAATAGTTTGATAAATTATTTTAACACCTGCAGCCAATTAATTATTGATGATCATTTAACTATAAAAGAATTTAGAGTCTGTAACGGTCAATTGTGAAAATGTCTAAAGAACTGTTCAGTTCTGTTCATTGTCTTTAATCCCTTATCCAAATTAGGGTTGGGTTAGGGGTTCTGAAGCCTATC
>JAYDZG010000005.1:9465481-9481702 GCA_034509265.1 Microcambeva bendego | reverse complement strand
CTGGCGCATCTGTGACCAAGACAGCAAGTATTTGTGATGTATCAAGAGCCACGGTATCCAGGGTAATGTCAGCATACAACCAAGAAGGACGAAACACATCCAACGGGATTAACTGTGGATGCAAGAGGAAGCTGTCTGAAAGGGATGTTCGGGTGCTAACCCGAAATTTATCCAAAAAACATAAAACATAAAACACGGCAGAATTAAATGTGCACCTCAACTCTCCTGTTTTCACCAGAACTGTCGGTCGGGAGCTCCACAGGGTCAATATACACGGCCGGGCTGAAACATTCCTCCATGCAGATCTCCTCTAGATCAGTGATGTTTTGGGGCTGCCTCCACAAATTTTTGATGTGGTTGAGGTCTGGAGACTGGCTAGGTCACTCCAGGAGCCACTTTTGGAGCCACACAAGCGTTGTTTTTGGGATCATTGTCATGCTGGAAGACCAGCCAGTGTTATATCTTCAATGCTCTCACTGATGGAAGGAGGTATTTGCTTAAAATCTCATGATACATGGCCCTGTTCATTTTTCCCTTAACACGGATAGGTCATCCTGTCCCCTTTGCAGAAAAACAGCTCCAAAGCATGATGGTTCCACCCCATGCTTCACTGTAGGTATGGTGTTCTTGGGATGTAACTCAGCATTCTCCCAATCCTCTTCTGGATCATCCATATGCTCTCTGGCAAACTATAGACGGGCCTGGACATAAACGGTCTTAAACAGGGGGACACATCTGGCACTGCAGGAATTGAGTCCCTCTCAGCGTAGTGTGTTACTTTGGTCCCATCTCTCTGCAGGTCATTCATCAGGTCCCTCTGTGTAGATATGGGATTTTTGCTCACCATTCTCAAGATCATTTTGACCCCACGGGATGAGATCTTGAGTGGGGCCCTAGATTGAGTGAGATTATCAATGGTCTTGTATGTCTTCCATTTCTTACAATTGCTCCCACAGTTGACTTATTCACTCCAACCTGTTTGCCTATTGTAGATTCACTCTTCCCAGACTGGTGCAGTTCTACAATTTTCTTCCTGGTGTCCTTTGACTGCTCTTTGGTCTGGGCATTGGTTGAGTTTGGAGTCTGAATGTTTGAGGCTGTGGACAGGTGTCTTTTATACAGATAATGAGGTTAAACAGGTGCCATTAATACAGGTAACAAGTGGAGGACAGAAGAGCTTCTTAAAGAAGAAGTTACAGGTCTGTGAGAGCCAGAAATCTTGCTTGTATGTGGGTGACCAAATACTTATTTTCCACCATAATTTACAAATAAATTCTTAAAAAATCCTACATTGTGATTTCCTGGATTTTTTCCCCCTCATTTTATTTATCATAATTGAAGTGTACCTATGATGAAAATTACAGACCTCTTATTTTTCTAAGTAGGAGAACTTGCACAATCAGTGGCTAAATACTTTTTACCCCACTGTATTGCCTAAGAGTTTTGCTGTTCTTTCAGGAAGCTCTGCCTCAAAGATAATAGAAACAAATATACTTTTGAAAATTATAGTGCTCACCTTGATTTGGATCTCGCTTCACTTCCTGTGGCTTGATTGAATTTTCATACATATTCTTAACCAAACAAAAACAACAACATAATGTTTTAACTACAAGCCAAAATATTAACATGACTATTATTTTTGTACAATTTAATCACAGGTCACAAACTAACCATAAGACTGCGCTCAGCTTTTAAGGATCGGACAACATATGGAAGGATTTTTTGGGGGTAAGCGCTGCGTTTCCAGGTGGTCTGTACTATCTTCTCATCCAGCAGGTCATCTAAAGTGTTGCATTCACTGTCTGAAAAACCATAACACCAAGTTAAGTGTGCAGTAATGTTCCCTTATTTCACTACTAAGCCACACTTAAATAGATTCGGGGTATAAAGCTTGGCAAAAACAATTTGTTTATCAGGGATTTTAACGTCATTTTACACTTTTGTTTTGTTTACTTTTATGACAGGAAACATTATTCATTACACAAGTTTAATCAGTACAAAGGTTATATTGAACACAGTCATCGATAATTTTTTACCTTCAATTCACCCCAATTGCATATTTTTTGTCCACAAAATACTAAATAAACAGATAGAATACTTTTGAGAATATTGGATTTCAGTTTCTGATTTTCAAACTATATATT
This sequence comes from Microcambeva bendego, assembly GCA_034509265.1. Lineage (NCBI taxonomy): Eukaryota > Metazoa > Chordata > Actinopteri > Siluriformes > Trichomycteridae > Microcambeva > Microcambeva bendego. The sequence goes on along the minus strand of JAYDZG010000005.1, from coordinate 9,479,558 downwards.
TTAAACATTTTAGTTATAAATGTTAGCATTTAAAGTTTTACAGTAATTAAACAGCAAAAGATGGATAAAATGACAATTCATTTTAGCTTCATTTAAGTCCATTGTATATACTGTGTGTGTGTGTGTGTGTGTGTGTGTGTATATAACCTCATTTCAATGACATTTTAGACTTTTGTGTATCAGATGTAAATTGTTTGTAAATCTGGGCTGTTCTATACAGTTTTCACAACAGCTATTGTAACTATTAGTACAATTCAATTGGTTTACATTTACCTTCACTATTCTCCTCGGGTGCGTCATCCCATGACAAACCATTAACCAAGATGTTTAGCTGCACAGCAATCTCGAAATTCTAAAAGTGCATTAAAACATAAATAAATTATAATGCCCCTTATATCATGCCTGTTCATATTAAATTATAATTCACTTAAATAGCTATCTTATAATGTCCCATAAATTTCACATAATTAAAACCTTATTTATTTCTTTAAAAAAAGCTTTGTAGTATGCGAACAGCATTGATGTGTAAATAATAAATTAAATTACAAAAATACTTTATTAGTTTATTTATTGGTGCCCAATATGTCAATCGCACACTAGTAGTATCATTCTAATATCTAAACGTGATTTACATAAAATGTTTGTCTAAAATAATTTGCCGTTTGTAGCTTTTTCGGCAATTCTACCCAGTGGACATTTTGAGAAATGGCTTTACATATAATTGCAGTGTTATAAACATTTTCATTGGCCTATGACTTTGTAAAACATAAAACCATATTTGCCGCAGTGGTTTCCCATTGGGTTGACAAATATAATTGATAAGATAGTGCTTACGGTGATCTTTTATTATTTTACTGACATAGACAATTGATAATACTAATTCTATAGTAACTAACATCTCATGGCCTATGTAGGATGAACTAACCGTAAGCGGTTCTTGCAGCAGTTTCTTGTCCTCTGCATTCAGTTGAGATTGACCGTCCAGCAACATTATGAGTAAACTTTTATACTTTGTAAGCTGCTCAGTCACGATGCTCTTCTGCTTGACATTTACTCTGAACTCGTTATGATCCTCCATTGTTAGCGCCAAATGTTCAAACCAACAAAGTGTACTGAGGAAGAAAGAAAGCGGAAGTGAGGGACTAGTCAAAAATAAGTCTTAGGTTGTTCGAAATCGCCTACTAACATACTGCGAACTGTACACTATACTCAGTCTATGTCGTATATTGCGTACTGTAATCCCCGTACTTATTATGAAGTATTGTGACGAACATGCGTTAAAGCAAACTACGTACTACGCGGAACTCCACCCGTTTTTTGTAAATAAGATCCTGCATCCCGTTGCATGACGGGATGCAGGACCCCCACCGAAATAGATTCGCTGTCCATTTTTGCTCCCTGGTCGAATTTAAGGGAACTTCAGTTGGTTAAATTCCCTTGTTTGGAATATTCTGCAACGTCATTACATAAACGTCATTATACTTGACCTTTTCTCTTTCCTTTGCTTTCTAACGCAACTAGAAAATTAATAAACTGCATTCGTGCATCGTTGTTTGTATGTAATTTAAGAACAACAGTGCAGTGATTTTGTGGTCATACAACAGGTTTGTATTTACATTTGTTATTGTGTTTACATTGTTGTATTACTCGTGATTAGATCTAATACCAAGAGCTTGATTTCTGGACATTCACTTGTTAGCTTCACATCGTTGTTTTCAGGATAATGAAACAAACACTTTTTGTGTGGAGTTTGCTTGTTCTCTATGTGACTGCGCCAGTTTCCTCCCACAGTCCAAAGATATGAGAGTGAGGGGAATTGTAGATACAAAATTGTTTATTACTGTTTTTGACATTAAAGACCAATGAATCTCTGTGTAGAACATGGCATTAAAAATATTTTTTAGAATGATTGTTTCTCCACTTTGAAGTGGAATGTATCCACTGTATGGAATGTATTTTAACCCAATCCGTGCAGGGAAACACACTTTATAAATAAATATTACTATATTATAAATAAATATTATAACGTATAAACTAGTTGCAGTACTACACTTATTCATCTATTAATGCTGAAACTTTTACCCAATGAATTAAACAAAACCAACTCTGTGACCAATCTGTAAAATTATTTTATTCCTAACCAACAAGCAATCTCGAGTGACTTTTGAAAACACATATACTGCAAGCCTAGAGCTACTTAGCTAGCTAATCACTAAACCAGTTGTGTTACTAGGGTGTCTTCTTTTGGTGAACATTTGAACTATTTGGATTGTCAACAACAACAAAAAGGGGCATACAAAATAAATAAAAGCATCCAATTTTAGTGGGATCCAGAACTCAAGGATTAACAGATTCAACAAAAATATCCAGTCCAAATTTAGTCTAAAATCTTCATTTAGTCTTTAGTCTTCACTTTAGTCTTCATTACCAGTGTACTCCCATCTGATTTCTACTCTCACATGAGCTAAAGTATATTTTTAGAGACGTTCAAAACGTGGCTCAGACGTGGATAGTGGGGCTCAGAAACATCAGAATCATACTGTGAGACGGACACTGTAGTTTTTTCAGATAAGCAAGTGCAGAAAATACTGATTCGCAGAGAAATGTAGACACAAAGGGTGGAAGTTTTTTTAATGCCATTGAACTTAATGTTGGAAACTCAGTTAGAAATTAAATCCATAATTCCGGCAGAGGCCGTTCTGTGAACACTTGTTTTAGGGCTGTTTTTGCTCAATGAATGGCCCTGTGTAGTGAAAGGATTCTGTATCCATTCATCTTGTTTGGATACTGCACTGTTTTCTGGAAAATAACCTTGAAACTGTGTCATCATTCCAGCAAGATGAGTCTGAATTTGCACACACAGGTCAGCCTTAGAAACAGAGCAGGAAAAGCTTCGAAGTTTTAATTTTCAACACAAATTTTCCACAAGCACAGCTGTGAAAATTGATTTTTTTTCCTGTCATGTTTTCAAACCCATTGAGCAGTTTGAAAATGTCAGCCAAGTAGGCTAACAGCGCAGTCCATTTTTTGTCTGAGAATGTTGCGGCTAATGGGGATTTCTTTTCCCCCAAAAAATGTCTGAACCTCATCTCAGAGCTTGTAATAGTAACTCAGAACTTTACCCCTGGACAGCCATCATACTTAACTGTGAAACATGAGCTGATGCTGTTCTGCTCCGAGCTCTTAACAGATAATTTTAAAAAGTTGTCCACTTGTTCAACTGCTCAACTTTATGGAATTAACAGCATGACCAGCTTCATCATTTACCAATTTGAGGTCCTGGGGCATTTTTTAGCTGCAAGAGCTTGTCTGTGAATCATACAGTATGTCCACAATGCAAGCGGGGCCACATCCTGTACTTTTGTGACTAGCCCACTGTGCTTGCCAGTCATAGCTCTTGTGACATCTGAGCAAATTCCGACACACTTGCTCCAGTTAATGTCATGGTCACACACATACCTATACAGCACAGCAAAAATCTCATCACTAGTGGCATGTCCAGGAAGATTACGGCAAAACAAAAACTCCTCACAAATATGTTTTTCTTCAATAAATCTGGCATAAACAAGCATTTGATCATCTCCTAACACATCTGTCATCTCATCAAGCTGGAAAGCAAAATAAACACTTGATTTTATCTTGGCAATAAACGCCCAATGCGGTTAGCCATGGTGTCGTTTGATACTGGTATCTGTTCTACAGCACTTTTTCCACACATAATTGAAACAGTTTCCTTAGAACACGGCAAGAAAAATGTCTCACCTAGTGTGTAGGGCTTGGCAATCCAATTTGCTATTACAAACGAAGCATTAAGGGCTTTTAGGTTAAAAGTTGCGACTTTATGGAGAGTAATTTGCTGGCCTCTTAGCTCCTGCAGTTTACGTTAAAAAAAACTCAACAGGTTTTGACTGCAAAGTTGAATGAGTTGTTTGCAAATGTCGCAACTTAGAATGCTTAAAACTTTTTTTAGCCAGCATTTCGCCACACATTGTGGTCGTACATCCTCTCCATTACTTGTCTGTGTAAACCTATACTCCAAGTACTTTTCTTTCTTTTTTGTTCCTCACTTTTTCCTTTCCTGCTTCCTGTTTTAGGTATTAAAAAGCAAGAGCCTCAAGACCATTCCCCTCAGTAGCAAAATCATTTAATAAGATGGAGCTGTTCAGCAAAGCTTACATGTAATTCAATATTTTTAAAGCAATATACACAGAGAAATCTACAACTTTCACGACCCCCAGAAAATATGTCACGACTCCCCGGGGGGCCGTGGACCCCAGGTTAATAACCCCTGAACTATTGTAATAAAAGGTTTTTGGTGGCTGTGGCAAAATTATTTAAAAACAAAGCAGCCTACTATCTTTGAACATTCCAAACATTTAGGTAGCATAAACATAACTACGAACACTCTAAAACATTTTTAGAACTTCTGTTAAATGGGCAATTGATTTCTCATAATGGGCCATTCTTAGCAAAAACAATGTATTTTTTCCACCACTTTAACCATTTTTTGAAGTGAAGTCCTGTTTAGGGGTGTCACGATACCAGAAATTTAGAACCAATCAAGGTCAGTACCAATAACATTAAAATTCCACAATTCTCTATACCAATTCCAATACCATGAAAAAGAAAAAAAAAACAATGAAATTAAATGAATGTATATCAACATAAATTATTTTAGTCTTTTCTAGTAAAAAGTGCAATTTAGTTAATACCTTGTTCTTTTTCCAAGTAATTAAAATAAAACAATATAGTGCCAATAAAATTTTGGTATAGCATTTATATTTACAGTGCCCAGCTGCCTTAAATATGAAAACATAAATAAATAGCTTAGGGTAGTAAATAGTAATAGATTTAAAAAACAGCAGCATGCTGCTTTCAAGTATTTAAAACAAACAGAATTGTTTAAAAAAATGGAACAGCAACGGAGCGATCTGGACATTACAAAGAAATTTGTTGATTAGAACAAGACCACTGACATGGTCCTACAAACATGTCCAGCTTTTTTAATTAAAAAAATGGGAAGTTTAAGAACTTTTTGGTAGCTAACGCTGGTCCCATTGATTTAAATGGCACGATGCTAATGCAAATGAAATGCGATGTAATCTCTACCTAAATAGACCGGTCGAAAAACCCGATTTATGAAGCGATGATTGATTATAACAGAACACTCTCGGGTTAGACAGCTGTGTAGTTAAATGGCAATGGAGCGAGGCAGCTCTGTATGTTTTCAAACATACTGTATATCACTGTTTATATTGCATTATTAGACATTACAAGCTAACATTGCATTTCACAAACAATAACGGAACAATTTCAGGATACAATTGTTCACAACTAACCTGTTGCTTCTCCTGCCAATGCCAATCCTGGTGTTATTGTTTTAGCATTCTCTGCTTATTAGTGTTATGGTGCCCTAGTGTGATCTGGTGACAGGAAATGAGAACCAAATATTTTCCAGAACTTGGTGTCGACTTGGTACCAAATGATTGGTTCTTGTGACATCTCTTTGGTTTCTTTGGAATCACTGATAATTAATGCAGCAGCATGATATTCATGGAATTAGATCTCGGCAAAAGCATATTTTTGTGGCCTAAAGTGTAATTTACCATTCGCCCACCATGAGGACCTTTTTATGTTTGTATGAGTAAAAATATGATTTCATATAAAATATGATTTCATATTTATATGGTCCAATGATAATTGTACAGTGTTGTTTGTAGCCCTTATACGTTCCATATGAGCAACTTTTACAGATCAGTAAATGACTGCAGGTAGATTGGAAGCAGGGTTTATCCTAATTAAAAATCTTAAATCCAGCAATTCATGAACTTAAAGTCATATGTGCGGATAATTGTTGGTCTACTTGCTGGTACTACTCTGTCAAAAATTAATTTCTTCTTAATATATATTTAATTTTTTTTCATGTATTTCACAGATTTTGGATAACCTTTTGGCATAGAAGTACCTCTATCACAAGTGCTTATATTACAGGCATTATATTCTATGTTACATAATACATCACAGGGTTTGAGAAGGTCTTGTGTTTCTTTCACACAGCTTATGGAAACACAGCTGCTTTCACATGTATTTTTTTTAATATCAGATACCCATGGCATATAGTTTGAAGTTCACCTATTCACGGTCCTTTAAGTTTAGGTTTAAGATAAAACCTAAAAAAAACACTGTTACGAGAGCACAACACACACACCCCCCCCATACACACGAAAGGCTGATAACAAAAAGTATTTACTACAGGAATAGCATGGAAAGGTAGTCCAAAGAGCTGTGAACTGTGTTTTTCTTTATCTTAAACCTCAACTTAAAGGAATAGGTGAACTGCATACTTGTAAAAGCAGGTTTAGACAAAGGGGAAATAACAGGCTTGCAGGATGCAGGACTAAGGCACAGAAATAAAAAAAAGGAATAAACAGACCTATGACAAAAACTCTCTTCAGGAGAGTACAGACTAACAACTAGAAAACAAATAATAAATCGACAGAGAACAAAGGACCTCGAACAGAGGATATCATGATGGTAATACAACTAACACTCAAAAAACAAAAGGTTTAAATAGGGTGCTGTTTTGCCTGACGAGGATCAGGTGAATCAGCGCTGGAGGGAGTGGAAAACCGGAATCAGACCAACATGTACAGCCGAAACCGACAAACTCTTTCTGGGGCCCTTGGACAGGACTTAAAATCATAGGATCTTGAACTGGACCCTCGGACATAACCAACATTGGTGGGTCTTGAACCAGACCCTAGGGTGTAATAGAGGCTGGTAGTCCTTGAAACACACCCTCGGGCGTAACCGAGGCTGGTGGAATCTTGAGCCAAACCATAGGGTGCAAACGAGGCCAGTGTATCTAGGGACGGACCCTGGGGCATGACCAAATCAAGAGGGACTAGGATCGGTCACTTGGGGGGAACCGGGACCGGACCTACTGATGGAACCGGTGAAACTTGGGCTGAACCTTCGGATGGAACTGAAGCCTTGGAATCAGATACTCTGGGGAAAACTGTGACCAGTAGACACTAGCCCGGACCTTCAGGTGGAATCGAAGCCAGTGGAAGTTGAACCAGACCTTCGAATGGAACCGAAGCCGGTGGACTTAGGACTGAGGCCAGTGAAGAAGGGACTGAATCTTTTGGCAGAATCTAGGACGGACCTCGGGACAACCCACGGACGAAACCAAGGTTGGCAGAAACTTGACTTGAACCTCGGACTGAACCAGTGTCGGTGGAACCTTGACTTGAAAACCAGGTGGAACCAGAATGGGCTTAGACTTGATTGGACTCTCAGGCTAGATCAGATTCAATGGAGACTTGACTGGACACCCGGACAAGATTAGAATGGAACGAAACTGGACTCTCGAACGGAACCATGATAGACACGGGGAGGGGGGTGGGGGGAATGGAGGACTAAGGCATGGAAATAAAGAAAAAGTAATAAATGAAACTAGGACAAAACTAACGACTAGAAAAAAAAAAAAACAAATTTAGACAACGAGGAACTGAAACACAGAACAGAGTACAAAGGACCTTGAATGGAGGATATTATGATGGTTATACAACTAATGATCCCACAAGAAACAGAAGGTCACAAGGTCCAGAAGGTGTTCACAGCACTTCACTTTTTCCACATGTTTTCATTACATTCATTTTTCCCTCAAAATTCTGCACACAGTACCTCATAATGACAAAGTGAAATTAAGATTGTTTGGATTTTTTGCAAATTTGTTAGAAATAATAAACTAAAAAACATTTCAGAGTGTTCATCAGGACACTAAAAAGGTGCATACTGTTTGAACTGATTGTCCTTCAGTTGTTTGACAACTTGATTGGTGTCTACCTGTGGTAAATCCAGTTAACTGGACATGATTTTGTAAGGGACACACCTGTTTATATAAGGTCCCATTCTTGACAGTACATGTCAGAGCACAAACCAAGCCTTGAAGTCCAGGGAATTGTCTCAGAGACTTACGAGACATGATTGTATAGAGGTGCAGATCTGGGGAAGGGCACAGAGTCCCAATGAGCGCAATGACCTCCATCATCCGTAAACGGAAGTTTGGAACCACCAGGACTATTCCTAGAAGTGATTTGGTTTAGAATCTGAGTAATCAGAAGAGCCTAGGTCAGGGAAGTTACCAAGGACCGAAAGTTTGCCAAATGGCACCTAAAGGAATCTCAGATCATGATGCCTGGATGCCAAGTGGCATGTGTGGAGGAAAGCAGGCACCGCTCATCACATGGTAATACCCTCTCTACATTGAAGAATGGAGGTGGGAGGATCATGCTGTGGGGTTGCATTTTGGCAGCAGGAACTGGGAGACTAGGCAGGGTTTAGGGAATGATGAATGCAGCAATGTACAGAGTCGTCTACAGAGATCTGAAAATGGCTGTGCACAGATGCTCTCCATCCAAACTTATGGAGATTCAGAGGTTCTGCAAAGAAAAAATGGGAGAAACTGCCCAAAAATAGGTGTGTCGAGCTTGAAACATCATACTCAAAAATAATTGAGGCTTTACTTGCAGCCAAAGGTGCTTCAACAAGGTATTGAGCAAACACTGTGAATACTTGTGTACATGTGATTTTTTTATTTTTATTTATTTTTTTAATAAATTGCAAACAATGTAAAAAAGTAAAAAAATTAATGTAATCAATTTTAATAAGGCTGTAAAATAACAAAATGTGGAAAAAGTGAAGCACTGTGAATACTTTCTGGATGCATTGTACACATTACATACAAAGATCTTTAAGGATGCATAAAGCAACCAACGGCCACTGTGGTCTTTATAATACCACAGTTATATAAGAGCCTTGCCTTTGTTGCTCTAAAATTCAATGTACTTTTTTGCATTAATGCTGCCATCAGGGGGCACTGACAGCCCCATTCCGTGACAGACCCTGACGTTTGGACTTTTTGCTGATAGCAGTCTGGATGGTCCTGCCTGAAGAACAAAGAATACTTTTCTTTCAAAAAAGTATATTTAAAAATATTTCCTCTCAACATGGTTAAAATGAATGTTCTTTTTTGCACAGTCAAGTTTAATGTGGTATTTATATATGCACCTGTGTTGTAGACTTCTCCCAAGGCTTAAAGGGTTCATATGGAATGTGAATATGAATGGCAGGACACTGCTGTTCAATTCATTTCAAAGGTGTTCAGTGGGCTGGGTTCAGGGCTCCGTGCAAGCCACAGTAGGGTTCTTCTTGTATATACTGTATTTTACATCTGTTAGCAGTTGTTCTGACAGAAACACATAAATTACTTAATTATAAGATTTCTAATACTTATGCTCATATAGTCCATGAGAAAAAAAGTAGTTCAAGGGAATTTTGACCTACTAAAACAATCTTTCAATGATTGGTGGAATTTTGGTAAATCTTTTTTATTTGTTCATAATGTATCTCATTGTGGTTTACTGAATATATGATTACTTTGTTTTTGCAACTGGATTTGAACATTTTTTAAGAACATGGATTTATGTGAAAATATATTTTATTTAAGTGTTCATAGCTTTTTTATTTGGTTTGTAAACACCCACACCCACACGCGCACACGCACGCACACATACACACGTATATATACAGGCATACACAAAAGCTTTGCAATTCAAATTCTTGTTCTAATGCAGAGATCACTATAGTCACACTAATAGATCACTGAAGGGACAGCCAGCAAAGAACAACACCATGGTGTCACTTAACAACACTTATTTTAATAAACCTAATCTATTGTGTATCTGTGTTATTTAACTGTTAGAGATTTCACACAATTCATTAAAAAATCAGCAATATATTTTAGAAGCTTTTTGAAGATGTTTTACTTCATCCACTTTTATTAGTGTTGAATTTATGGCTGCTGTTAATTTTTGTGCTTTTCAAGTTCCTCATTGGACTGTGACTTGTACAGTGGGAGGGGAGCTTGTAGCTTGCATTTAAATGTCAATAGGCCCTAGAGTTCTACTGGTGAACCTAATAAAAAGCAGTATAAAATAATACTTCATAAAAATGTTCATCCTGTGTCCAATCAATTCACATTGCAACAGGTGGAGTTGAATTAAACACAGTCCTCGACATATTTCAAGGTTAATTAAAGCAAACAGGATGTACCTGGTTATTAAAGTATGTACCTGGATCTTCAGGTGTCACTGCTGATGACTTGTGTGTTTTGTAAATGACAAGCATAATCTTTTTTTCAGATTCATGTGCTCAGCCCAATGCTGTATTTTCTTCTCATGTTCAGATTATGCAAACTTTGAACAGTAATAACACTAAGGCTTCTAAAATGAACAATGGAAAGTTGCAAGACTGGTTCTCTGTTGCCTTGGCAGCCGTAGTCAAATATATGGCATCCCTGACAGTGTAACTTATTAGCTAGCCTGATTCTTCTAATTCCACGAAAGCCTCCGATCGTAGTTAAATTAGAAGCATAAATAGCAAAGACAATTCATTAAACAACAAATTAGGAATACATTAAAAAGAATACATAAGTGAGATCATTTTATTGTTGAATTCGTTTAACACGTGACCTATAGAAATAAGTCTAAAATGTATTGGCCAGTTACTTTTATCTTATTGAGTTACATTGATGCATTTCAGGCCTGCAAAACATTTTTACAAAGCATTTTTCTTTTCAATTTTCTCCATACATTTTCTATTGGGACCAGGACAGCCCTACCCAATATTTTTGCAGCTGTGTTTTTGTAATGTGGGCAGCATGTGGTTGTCCTGTTGAAAAATGCAAAACAAAGATGTCTTAAAGGGAGCATATGTTGCCCCGTGTGGTTATGTGTGTTAATGCTGCCATCACCTTAGTGTAAATTACTTCAGGCCATATTACTTTTATTGTGTTGTAGTGCTTGACAAATTTTTTTATCATTTGTCACATGGTAATATCAGCTGGTTGGTTAATGAGATATTTTATGCAGTGCCTTTTGAAGAATCACAGATCACAGGTGTTCAGCACAAATGCCTCCTTGTATTTTTTAATATTATACACAGTATTGGGAGAAATATGCAAATGCCTTCCAAGTCTTAGCACAAATGGGGAGGCATGGTGGCTAAGTGGGCAGCACTGTCGTCTCAAAGCAAAAAAGTATTTGTTTTAATCCCCGGGTGGGGTGATATAGGTCCTTTCTGTGTGGAGTTTGCATGTTGCACTCCGGTTTCCTCCCACAGTCCAAAGACATGCTTCCAGGTTGATTGGAGACACTGAATTGTCCTGTCGGTACCTGCGATGGGCTGGCACCATCATCTTACTCAGAGACAGCAGAGACAGTTCCTTCATCCTGAAACAAAGAATTATTTATTGTTTAAAAGAAAGGTATTTGTACTATGGACTTTAAGATCACTTACAACTGCAGGAGGCTCGGTTGTTAGAACCAGACAAACTATCACTGTGGAGAGATGGAATTAAAATTGGTCATTTAAATGCAGTTCTCCATATTCACAAAAGAAGAAAGCATAGGTTTAGTGATGTCAGTGGGTCACAGGCATGATATAGTTATTACAAGCTACTACTAACTATGATGTCTTATTAACTTTAATCTATTTCAAGTTTATCTGTTCCTGACAAGTAGAATAACAAACAGACCAAAGGTTGAAGTTAAAATCTATAAATATCAAACCAAAATATTTTAGTCTATAGCTAAAAAAGGGAATTGGTCTCACTGTTCCAATACACTGTTTTGGAGGAGAGTATATGTAAATAATTGCATTAAGCTGTTTAGACGGAACAATACATATTCTTAAAAATATATTGTCTGAAATGCGATTAAAAATGTATGAGACACTGTTTTAAAAAAATGTTCTTTAATGTTCTTTTTAGAATTTAGGTTTTAAAATATATGTACTACAGGTGAAAGATACATTTGATTCATGTATTTATTATAAATGTACACATATACGTATGTATCATTCTCAAATTAATAAAATGAGCCATAAGCTAAGAAACATTTAAAAACCTTTTTAAATTGTTATCTAAGAGAAATAATAATATTATAAATATTATTTTTGTTCATTAAAATATAGGCATAATTTCTACAAAACAAATGACAATAACCTTCAACAGATTAAACTGAGGTTTTTTTTTTTGCCTTTTTTGCATTTCCTTTCACATTTTCCACAATGTAACTCCCTATTATTATTATATATGACACCAACTACCTTCTGCAAAACATCTGCCCTGACCAAGGTGTAATGGTTAAATGGACATAAATGATGAATAAAAATAATTTTTATGATAGATGTGCCCAGTGAACGTTATGTGGTTGTTGGCAGGTCACATCCAGAGCAACTTGTGTCGAATCAAATAAGACACGCTAACAATTTAATTATATTACTAATTTCCTACAGCGGACGCTATAACGCCATTTAAAAAAAAAAAATCCTAACTAGTTTCCAGCGAACGCTGTAGCAACACAATCCTCTACCCATATAACGCGGTACCCGCCTTGTTACTCCGCCCCGTTTTTTAACCTCATCATGACGAGACCAAGCAAATTGGGCAGCTAGTGGGCGTAAAAAACGTATGGGATGACACGAGCTTTGCCACCACCCCTTCATTAAAATAGACATAAGAAGAAGCTTAACCACGCGGTTGTAATCGGATGTTATCTAGGTTGTATGGTTTTACTGATATTGAGGATTTCATTGATAGAAGCGATTAATAAAACGGATGCTGAGCAACAACAGCAGTGTACGTTGGTAAAGAATAGCAGACTGCAACATCATGGTGGCGGGCGAGTTGATTCAGGAACCTTTAAGGCACAGTGAAACACCTGCGTCAGACGAAGAAAAAAACGCGGATTGCTACGATAATGTCGATAACGGAGCTATTACACTGGAATTAGAAGAACAGGACTTTCCTTCCGTTGAAAGCTACGCGATGCTGCCCGGCGCGCAGAAACATCTACAGACAAAACTGTATTACCGGCGTTTCGCTGTGCTGACAGTTTTCAGTCTGTACTCACTTGTTAATGCGTTTCAGTGGATCCAGTACAGCATTATTGCGAACATCTTTACGCGTTTCTACGACGTAAGCTACGTGATGGTCGACTGGCTGTCAGTGGTGTATATGGTTGCTTATGTGCCGCTCATCTTCCCCGCCACCTGGCTGCTGGACCGCAAGGGGCTACGAGTCACAGTCCTGCTCGGAGCCGGCCTTAACTGCGCAGGCGCTTGGCTTAAATGTGCAAGCGCAGCTCCTGGACTCTTCTGGGTGAGCATGGTAGCGCAAGTGGTCTGCTCCGTAGCCCAGGTGTTCATCCTTGGCCTCCCGTCCAGGATAGCATCAGTGTGGTTTGGGCCGAAGGAGGTTTCCACAGCTTGCGCTGCAGCAGTGCTGGGCAATCAGGTGATAATGCATCTACTTTACACATTCTGCTAGTTCGTCACTTTTTAAGGCATATTTCCTTCAAAATTAGTTTGCTACTTATTTAAAATCTTGTTTTAAAATATTTTAGCATATCAGCTGCAGAGCTTTCGTGGGTTTCCAGACCTTTGGATCAACCACAACAATGATCAGAAAAATAGTTACAACCAGTATATAAATATAATAAGGTGGTGCAGTCAAACTAGGCATTAAATATGGACCAGACCATAATGTTCTTGTAATTATTCTAACAACAAATAACCAGTCAGACAATTAGTGAGGAAAAAGACACATGGCATATGTACTTAATAAACTGCTTGTTAATATGTTAAGGGTGGAACACAATGGAATGTCCAGTAAATATTTTAGACAATTTATAAAATCCTAACTAATACATTTAGGAGTAAGAAATCTAATACTTGTTTTATTGTCATAAATTATTGATGCAATTGTAGAATCATCAACAACAATGATCAGATAAATACAGTTAACACTTGTACATGAATATAATAAGATGGTGAAGTCTAACTAGACACTAAAAATTGACCAGATAAAGTTCTTGTAATGACTCTAACAACAAATAACCAGTCAGAAAATTAGCAAATACAAACACATACAGTGCTAAAGTATTCACCCCGTTGGCTTTTTTACCTATTTTGTTACATTACAACCTGTGTTTAAATGTTTTTTAGCTGC
>JAYDZG010000005.1:9417804-9428967 GCA_034509265.1 Microcambeva bendego | reverse complement strand
AGGCTGGGAGTTTTTAAAAGCCTCAGGAATCTTTTGCAGGTGTTTAGAGTTAATTCGTTGATTCAGATGATTAGGTTAATAGCTCGTTTAGAGAACCTTTTCATGATATGCTAATTTTGTGAGATTTTGGGTTTTCATGAGCTGTATGCCAAAATCATCAGTATTAAAACAATAAGACAATAAGACCTGAAATATTTCAGTTGGAGTGCAATGAATCTAAAATACATGAAAGTTTAATTTTTATCATTACATTACAGAAAATAATGAACTTTATCACAATATGCTAATTTTTTGAGAAGGACCTGAAATAGACCCTGAGAGTAGTCTTTCATAAATTCTGTCATTGTTAAAAAAATTTGGTTAATTTTCTGGATATAAATTAAACCTACAAAAGAGTGAATGTTATCCAGTGAACTCTTTGGCGTTGTTGCTTGAACAGTCCATTTTGCCTTTTAAATTCACCCCACCCGGTTTCAGATATATTTTTGTATCCCGAACCTTACAGTCTCTTTTCCAGTCCAACTTCATCCCCCTACTAGACAAACTTGGGTCTGATTTGGAAGGTTGGAGGTCTCTTCCCCGCTCTCTTATTGCTAAGATAAACATAATAATACTTTATACTTACCTAAAAAGTTTTTTTAACCATTGGACCAACTTATTTCTACTTTCATATGGGATGGGATGCTTCCTAGAGTGAGACTTCCACTTCTACAAAGATTTAGGTTTGATGGTGGACTTTCCCTTCCCAACTTTTTATATTACTACTGGTCAGTTAATATTCACAAGGTGCTTTACTAGCTTCACTTTCCTGAACTGTTAAGGTGTTATGGTGAGACACTCGAGTCTCTCTCTTACTCTCCTTCTTCAGTACAAGTTACTAACTGCTCCGATTCCAATAATTTTTCTAAATTTACAAATAACCCACTGGTTCTCTCTTCTCTTCATATTTGGTCACAATTTAGGCCTCATTTTAAATTCTCTATTTATTCTTTGAAGATGCCCATACTGAATAACCATTTATTTACCCCGTGTTTGAATGATGTAGCATTTAAGTTGTGGCATGGGAGAGGCATTTATTGCTTTCAGGATCTTTATAAAGATGGTTTTATGCAGTTAAACTCTCTTATCTGCAGATTTCAATATACCAGCTTCTCATTTGTTTAGATACTTCCAAATTTGGCACTGCATCTCTTCTTTATTTTTGAATCACCCTCAGCTTTCCTCTGCTCAGAGTTATGATGACCTTTTAGATCTTAAACCTTCACAACTATCACTTATATCTAAGATATACGCACCTAATGGATTTTAACCCACATTCTCTTAATAAAATAAGGCATGCTTTGGAGGAGGAACTGGGCTGTGATTTACCAGAGAAATGGGGTGAAAAAGCAATCAGCAATGTGCGCTCCAGTTCACCTTGTGCCAGACTACAATTAATTCAGTTTAAAGTGCTACTCCATCGTTCTTAATCTCAATTAGCAAAATTTTACCCTCGGACAGTTACTGATGAATGTGACAGGTGTTCTATGTCACCATGTAATATAACCCATATGTTTTTTTCCTGCCCGAATATTTCTAAAATTTGGTTTGATTACTTTGAGACAATGTCAAAAACTCTAGGTACTACAATCCAACTCTGCCCTATTATTGCAATTTTTGGTCTCTCCTCGCATGCTCATTGACTTTCCAGGGATGTTATCTTCTTTACATCTTTACTAGCAAGGTAGCATATCCTTTTGAACTGGAAATCCTCTAAACCACCTTCTATTGTAATGTGGCTCCACAATATGTTGTATTTTCTAAATTTAGAGAAAATTAGATTCACTTTGAAAGGTGACTCTTCAAAGTTTTATTTGAAGTGGAATTCATTCATTTCATATTTTGATCAGCTTCAAGATATGCATTCTATTTAACAAATTAAACCCTCCTTCCCTACCCCACGCCACCTCTGTTAGATAGAGCGCAAAGGGTTTTAAATGGTATCTTATCTAGTGAAGACCTATTTAATACGCATAGAAAGAGTAAAATTTGACCTTTTTAAATCTATATCAATGTAATCCATGTTTTACCTTAAAGGGCATTTTATATATTTACAGATTATTTAAATAGATAAAATAAATATTTTAAATAACACTCAATATTCATTTACAACTAACAAGTATCAAGTAACAAGCCTGTTTTGAAAATGTAGTGAGTATAGATTTTGCTTTTGAAATATAGGAAGTAAAAGTATAAAGTGACAGAAATACTCGAGTAAAGTACAGATACCTAAAAAAAACCTACTTAAGGACAGTAAAGAAGTAAATGTACTTCGTTAATTACCACCACTCCTTACCAAGACATGCTTGTTTCCTCTGACAAAGTCTTGGAAAACCTCTGTCACTTGCCCATGAGTCCTGGTCTTTTTGAAGTCTCTGTATACTGTTCCGTCTTCTTTCTGCAATTATAAAAGGAAATGGTAAATGTTGTGTTAAACAAAGCTAAATTAAAACATGCACATGAATGGCTGACAAAAAGATTTAATATGGACAGTAAGTTTAGTTCAAAAGACTAAACAATAAAGTGCCTGCTGTCCAAAATCATAGTCAAAATCAAAAACCTCAGACAATATGGCAAGACAAAACAAGCAACAAGTAAGCCATGGCTTCATATGGCTTTTTGCTAGTTTATATTCTTAAAGGAGGCCTGTAGTCAGAATATCTTAATAAGGAAATGTTTTAGAAAACTTCAGACCAAAGGATTACTTTAGGGTTGTTAGCTATAGCTCAGGGTGTATTGTAAAAGGATTTACTTGAGTTTGCTTGTTTGATTGAAAAGCTTTTCCGAATGGCTGTTGTCATGGGAGCTACTACCTGTCACTAACTGATGCTACTTTTATTGAGATGCCACGACCAGCCTCAATGGAAGATGGAAACATTCAGTAAAACCTTAATTTAAAAAAGGCCTATTGTTTACCCTAGTCAAGGACATTATGTATTACACATGGTGAGCATAGCAGAGTAAGTAAAGCTATACAGTACAGCATTGTATCTAAAGCCCTACAATTCGGTAGATGCTTCATTTTTGGGTCTCCAGATTTTCTCACTTTACAAAGCTACTAATTTGTGCCCTATCTAGGTTGTAATTCTGTTAACCAGCAATGTTGATCTGTATAAAGCTGTAATGAAGTGTAAAAAAAGAAATCACCTTGATGCCCTCAATACGAAAGCCTAGTGTGGCTGTAGAGCTAATGGTCTCTCTCCACTGCATGTAGCGGGGTTTAGTAACTGCTTTCAGTTCATGTTCCTCTGGTGTTGGAGCATCTGGGTCAACTTCAATCATCTTTTGGTACATATCATTCCTTAGAGTAGGCTTTTTTCTTGCTTTTGTCAGCTCCTCCTCCAAATATGTCCTGCAAAGCAGAGATAAATGTTTGGCTAATTGGCCAGCAATGATTAAAGCAAAAAAGCAGTAGCCACTTCCAAAAAACTACAATAATTTTCTACTGTGGACCAGTGATGACTGCTGGTCTTTTAAAGAGGGGAAGCTCATTGTCATAGTTTACTCTGACCAAGCCAAAAGTAGGAAATTATGTTAAACTGAAACAAGGAAACACAATGAGTGTGTTTTATTTACACAAAGAACAGTGGAACTGGTCAAGTAATTTCACCAAGCAAATACCAAGAAAAGGGTTGCAGTTTGCCTTTCAATTTGATGGTACTGAAACTCCTATTAATTAACTGTCAATTAAAAAGGGGATTGTGCCTTGTGACTGATCCTCCAATCATCTTGAAGAAGCTCAGCATCCAGACCTGCCCGCAGCTACATGCACCCCAGAGACACTCATTGTCCCGAAGCGAGACAAAATTGTGAATGGAGAAGAAAGAAAAATTACATGCAGTCCTGTTGAAGTGAATAGATGCTCAGCTTCTATGGGCAAATGCATTGAAGCTATGGGAATGTATGAGAAGTTAACAAAATCTAGTCTATCGATTTGTGATAAGTAGCTGATTCTGAATGATCTCATCTTCAGGATGTATGTATTCTAACGCATTTTCAGTCAAGGAAATGTAAAACTGTACATTATTTAATTCCCTTGATGTCTTAAAGAAATCACCACTGCGGTAAACATATAAAGTAAGACATTTAGTTTTTGCTTCATTAAAACACCTAATAACTAACCAGTAGTTGTCCCTGGTCAATGGTGGATGTTTTTGAAACTAACCTCACACCCATCTTGCAGTCCATAACACAAGGCATGTCAAAGTCAGCTAGCAGGTCTTCCATCTGGTTGTATTTTTCACCATCCTTCTCCACATCGCCATGGTAGGCCGGCACATATGGCTTCAGCACATCATTCATCAGTCTGATTAGGCAGCGCTGCTCACATTCGCAGTGTTTTTTCAATATAAGACCTTTGGCCCCTGCCTTGAAATTGCCTGAAAGACAAAGCTTTTTATTTCATTTTATTTTTACCCCACTCCATTGTCATGGCGGGTTCGGTTCCATCAGCAAACAATGTTGCAAGCCAGGGATCCCCCATTAAGGGTGAAAATCCATTGCATGGCTTCAGCAATTCCCCAATTTTTCTAAATAAATTATTAGAATTTTAATAAATAAACAAACACAAAATTACCAAGGTAATGAACAAGCACTACAGTTTTAGAAATAAATGTACTGCTATAGAAACAAGCAACAATTAAAACATCTATGCAATTTACAAAACAAATAAAATGTAAAATATCTAATCTGCTTACTAGGACCCACCTGCATGGCCAGCCAGTTGGATCCAAGGATACTTCTTTTTGAAAGACATTAAAAAAGGTGACCACTGAACCATGTTCTTGATCTTCTTCCATGATTTATGCTGTTCAATGACAAATTGAAAAAAAAACTTTAGATGTATTTAGCCTAAGTCTGTATTTTATAACACAATATGAAAACAAACATTAGTATTTATACAGTTCTACAAAGGGGATGTACACTAACTCAGTTCTCATTTTACAAAAAAAAACATCACTAGTGGTGGTGATAGAACTGCCTGACATCATATGTAACCTGTCAGAATAAAGCAGTATGAATCTTATCACAGGCATATACTTCTAATGCAATTTCTGTGCTGAATGACATTGTTTATTAAAAAAAACGAAATTATGTTTCACTTAGCAAGCAGTGTTTACTCATATTTGCTTTCATTTGTTAATGAGGAAAAAATGAGGAATGAGGTACATAGAACATATTACTGAGTTTAATTATTAGATTACCAAAACACAAAAATCAATCAGTTCACAAGACACTCCTTCCTATATATGATTGTATCATTACATGCCTTTGTGTTTGCTTTGGCCTAAAACAGCATTTTACCCCCAAAGTGTCCTTAAACACGATGGAGTCATCAAACTAAAATTAACTAGAAAAGGGTAGGAGTAGAAATGTACAACATTTCTAATACATACGTATATGATAAAGAAACCAACTGTGCAATAGTATTTTTCTCAGCTATCACATTTTAACATTTTAAAAATTTACACTAAACATTCACAGAGGTTACTTTACAGAATGAATGATGAAAAAATGTGAATTTTGGTAATGGTAAACAAAATACATACAAATGCCTACTTTAGTTTAAACACCAAGGATAGTTAATAGACCATTTTTCCACTTGTGGCTTTGGCTGGAAAGGAGAAAACCAATCACAGTGATTACGGAGCAGTAGCTCTCTTAACAACCATTCAGTGTGGCTGACTCAGGGGCAGAGGCAGGACTTAAAGATCACTTTTTAGGGACACTTGGTAGTTGTAGAAATAATGGTGTTTAGTATTGAGAGGCATTGGAACAGTATGTGTTAGGAGTCCTACAGCGGCTCATGTGCCACGACCTGGTAATAGGCCCCGTTGAGGTTACAGAACCTCCCTTACTGCCAGCTAATTAGCTTCAACAGCCTGCAGGTGCCGCCACTCTTCTTAAGCAGTCACATTTCAGCAGCATTAAATCTCACTCAAGGCCATCCACATGTCGTTCACCATTTGTCAGGGAAAGTTGGGTATCCACTAAGCCCGTCTAGAGGGGTCGGTGGTGTACGGCTAGGAAGCCAAAGGTACTTAGATTTTCTTTTCTAGGGAAAGTTCTTGTCTTTTTAAGCTGTGTTTTTTTTCAGCGTTAGCGTTAGCTTGTGACTAATCTTCCCTGCACTGTCATTGCTCATAATAACCTGGATCCTGCTCTCACAGTAGGTTGTGTGAGTCGGACCCTTTAGGGCTGGGGTATTGTCCGGCTCTCTGTCAAGGGCGTCCTGGGTTCAAGACCCGCTTTTGTTGGTCATTTGTGTTAAGAGTTGTGTTTCCTTTCTGTTGTAGTTTCGAAGCAGGCTGAATCCTCTGGGTAGTGGAATCCTCAATCTGCAGCCGGTGTGTGTGACGCCTGCAAAACCTTTTTGTTCAGGGTCCTGGAGCAACACCCAAGTCTCCATACCTTTTCTTGGGATATATAATTCCTCTTCAGCTCAGTGGTAGCCACGTTGCCTGGCACCTGAGCGACTGGGGTTTAAGTCCTAGTTGTGCCCAGGATTTTCAGTTATGCCAACCAGCATCAGAATCATATCAAGTCAATTCATTCAATTTGCATTCTTCATTGTGTTTTTTCAATAAAAAAGAACCTTTATTTATTTATAATCTGCGTTCTTGTGTCCTCTGTTTCCAATCATAACAGTACACTGTTGGAACATCCCTGGCTCCCAAGTCCTAAGTTCATGAAAAAAAAACTTGCTTCTGTTCATAAAGCATTTTTGTTGAAAGTAAAACTGAGTCTTCCCTGACGTAACAGCTAAAACACTTCAAAGATGTATATTACATTACATTATAACACCGTCACCTCTAAACCTGATCGGATCACTGTACCAATATTACCCCTAAATGTATGTACTGTCTTTCATGTAAGTAGGGAAAATTTAGCAAATTGTATGCTAACATTTATGTTAGTTAGTTAATTATTTTGTTCTAAATAAACGCATAAAATTGTATAATGCCACTATAAAACAATAAAAAATGAGGAGGAATAATAGTGGCAATTTAGCAAACCCTGAAACGCATATTTGTGGGTTTCACTGTATAGTTATATCAAACATCAAGACCAAAATTCCAGCTACAAACTGCTTTTTTAAACAAATCTGCTTAATCAAAGATATTAATAAATCCAACTAATCTAAGAGATAACCCAGAAACATGGATTCTGTTGTTGATTAAGATCATCCCTAAAACATCTTAAATGGCCTATGTTTGCTAAAAAACACTGGTGTATAACACAATAATTCCTTATAATCTAAAGCAAATTGTGACTATATTTTGTATAGTCTGGAACTTGTGAAAAAATATCTGTAGCAGAAAACTACATGAGACTTACATTGACCAAGGTTGTGTTTGAATGACTTGTACGCATGACAAAAATGTCACAGCAGGGAAGTCAATACTAAATTGTATTTAAGACCAATTCTTGAAACAGAACCACTGCTTGTTAAAAAAAACACTAAGACAATTCCTCAAGGTTAAACCACCTTGTCACTAAACAATCACCTTCAGGCCTGTTCACTAATGGCAAGGACAATAAACATTTAGAAAACACATACTGAAAATCCTTATTTGTATGTTAAGATGCCAATGTAGAACACCTGATTAAGGCAGCAAAAAAATCAGTGGTATTGTTACCTGAATTTCTCTGGCGATCAGAATAATTGTTGTTGCTAGAAAATTTAATGCAGGTAGAAGAAGACTCCAGATATGTGAGGCAAACGACATGCTGCCCACAATATTGTGCCAATACACTGTGCAGAATGGAGGAGAACTATCAGCAAAACTTAAGGCAGGGCAGAGGCCCTCTCATTTGTTTCTTTGCACAACAGCATTTAAAAAAACAACCAAGCCATGCAAATGAGTCAGTGTGGCACGTACTTGGGACAGGGCCATATGGAAACCCTCTCAGACACCACACAAACTGAAGAGCTCACCATGCAAATCTAAAAATTTTTTAAACAAATTTTTAAGGGTATAGGCGGCTACAAGGCACAAAACAATGGACTGAAAATAGTCTTTAGCATTAAATTATTTTTCAAAAGGTGAAATTGCATCCACATTTAGACTGCAGACACATACAGCGATACGAATTACCTAATCCTGAAAATGTATTTCGCATGTAGCGGACCAGAATTACCTGAGGTTTTATAAAAACATGTTCTTGTTTACTTTGAACATGAGTAAATGCATTCAACCTAATGTATTAGTGTTCACTATTTGCATGCAAAAATATACTTGTGTTACTTTGGGGAAATAGAAAATAAGTCCACTGTTTATTTTAATATAACAAGTAATCTCAGGCACAGTGGTAAAACCACTCCAGCAATCACAATTTGCCTTATCAGACTCCCTCAAATAATCAATATAGTGCAATTAGAAAAAAAGTATAGAAAAGTACATCGTCATACAACATGATAGTGAACCCAAGCACATACACAACTTAGCATGATGAAAAAAATGTGATGGAAAAGCCCTAGCTATTACTATTGAAATGGTGGGATCTTAAGAAAAGAGCTCTTTCTTTTTTCATGACTACTTCAAAGATACATCTATGTCATATAGTACTGGAATAATAATAATAATTGTAACTTATTTCTCCACAGCATTTTAAACCAAACATTTAGTCATGAAAGTTGGAACATTTTATAAAACTCCAAGAATCGACCATTTGTTGACAGAATTATTACAAACAAATCATTTGCTTTAATGTGTTGGCTAACTTTTTTGTATTTAGTAAATATTAATACATTGGCCTGCACAGAGTCCTGACTTCATCTCCACAGCAGACCTTTGCTTATTGAAGTATGAGAAAAAGGCAAAACTTCCTGCATGTCATACATTTAACAGTTTTATCCAACAGAGCTGTTGCAGCAAAAAACAGCTGTTTGAAGCAGACATGCCTTGACGTCAGCTAGTTGCTAGGCAACCATCAACCACAAGGGTGTTATATTTTCCATTGCTTGTAGTTTTCAGATCCTCTAACAAAAACAAGAAATAGGGGAATAGGACAACAAATAATACAACTATAGCACGACAACAAGACATTTGCGTTCTTATTTAAAAATACCAATCATGTTTATGTAGTATTCATTAATTAAAACAGGTACTAAGATATAGCCTTAGGCTTAAATTGGGTCCCTTTAGATGTCAGCACAGCAAAGAAGTGCTGTTAGTCTGTGACACTAATTTGACAACATACATGAAAAGTGATTTTACTGGCCAGTACTATCATAAAATCTCAGAAAAATAAGATTTAGATTTAGAATACTCTTTTGATTACTGTGTACTGAAATTGGTCTTACACATTTTAACCAAATCCATGCAGTGAAACACACATATACACACTAGTGAACACTAGGGGGCAGTGAGCAAACATGGCCTGAGAGGTGGGCAGCCTTAGCCATGGCGCCCGGGAAGCAGTTAGAGGTTAGGTGGATTGCACTTCAGTCATGACCTGTCGGCTCTGTGAATTAAACCGGCAACCTTCTGATCACAAGCCCAGTTCTCTAACCACCAGACCATGGCTGCCTCAGCAACAACATAAA
Source organism: Microcambeva bendego (assembly GCA_034509265.1). Taxonomy (NCBI): domain Eukaryota; kingdom Metazoa; phylum Chordata; class Actinopteri; order Siluriformes; family Trichomycteridae; genus Microcambeva; species Microcambeva bendego. The sequence goes on along the minus strand of JAYDZG010000005.1, from coordinate 9,419,378 downwards.
TAAACTTTATGCTAAAACCTAGAATGACAAAAAAAATATCTAATAATAATCATCGGACAGCTAGTAAACATGCATGTTTGAACTTAAAAGTGGCCATCATTAATGTGTGAAAGATGATTAAGTAGGCTTTTACACACACCAATAATTACAAGCTGGCCTGGTCAAGCAAAAAGTTTACTTGTCAAGATTTACAATGATTTCTGCAACAATCCTTTTGTCAATGAGTAAAACATTCCTTTATCTATCCATTTTAACTTGAATTTGTCTGTGTTTTGTACAAATATGATGGATCCCTAATATACATACTGAAATTATGACCAGATAAATAAAGGATAGATTGGTTGAACATAGCTAGAGATAACTTGTCTAAATAATCATTTGCACTCAGAACACAATTCTGTCATGAATTACATGTGGCAAGATATTTACCCTGACTGAGAAAGACCATGCAGTAATGAACTGTGACAATGGAATTGTGGGTTAGCTTGAAATAAAAGCAAAACTACATTGGTCACGGTGTCCTTAGTTTACTCATTACTTACTGAGGGTTAAGATAAGATAAGATATTCCTTTATTAATCACGCAGTGGGGAAATTTGGGGGAGGACAGAACAGTGTATATATACAGTGTAAAATCTATATATACAAAAAAATACAAGAGTTGGGTACTAAACTGTATCAAAGTGTGAGTAAAAATGTTGTCGTTTTTTCCAAAGTGCAATTCCGCATGTGACCAGGTCAAGTTTCAGCAATAATGAAGAAATAAGTTTATGAAGTTTTTATGGATATAATTGAAAAGAAAGAAAGAAAGAATTTGATACCCGAAACTCACTAAAAAAACCTTGTTTACCCCTGTGTCACATTTTTTATATTTTGGGAACTGAAAACACATTCAGAAATAAACCTGGTATCGACTTGCACAAATAATCATGGACTATCCAGGAAATGACACATACCATGCCATGGACACTGATATACTGCCATCATATCATAACAGTTGTTGGCTTCTACACCTTTCACTATAAAAAGTGATGATAGCTCAACAGCGAGAACAAACATTAATTTTTCCATTATTTTTTATGTTGAATCATAGACCATTACACATTTCTACTGGCACAATGGCGAGTTTTAGGACTATCTTACATGATGTTGGGCAATAGAATACATTTCTGCTTAGAATTAATGTACAGCTATCTCTTTGAGTAATGTTCATATAAACTTTTATTTTGCATTTATTGGTCCAACACCTGACTGTGTTGGATGGCAATGTTCTCTGAAATACACCCAAGGTCATGTGGCTCTATTTATCACAGTAGCAATACAGTTTCTTATGCAATGTCATCTTAGAACCCAAAGGTCATGCACAGTAAACAATGGTATCAAGCTTTGCACTTTATGGGCTAAAATCTCTCTAGATTCACTCTAAATGAATTTGATTAACAATTATATCCTGAAATGGGGTCTATAAGAAATCAAGTGCTGTAGCTACTAGAATTTTATAAAATGCACAAGTAAAGTATAAATATAAATAAAGAATAGACATGACATTTAAAGGGAGATACACTGGAGCAGATC
>JAYDZG010000005.1:9352314-9362622 GCA_034509265.1 Microcambeva bendego | reverse complement strand
CAAATTATATAGTTTAATACCCCTGGGAAGTCCAATTGATAACTTGCACTGCTAGGCTCCCATCCACACTCCTCCTAGTTCTTGATCTGACTAAACTATTGTTCCTGGCATCCCCAGTGTCTGTGGCCTTTTAGCCAGAAGATTTTACGAGGTATAGAAGTGCTCAAAACTATCAAAAGGAAAACGGTCTTACACAGTGATTTTCATCCTAACCTCTTCATGGATTGTAACAGTCTATCTTCAGGTGGGTTAAAGTGCATGATGGTCAGCTTCAGAGGTTTCCTGGTCAGACAAACTTTTACACAATTATGGGCGAGTTATTGTTTCTTTCAATCGCTCACCATAGCCAAATTTTTCCTTAGTTTCCTGCAATGTTTGGGAGACAGGGTCACTTGGCACACAATGACTCAGGTGGTACCAATTATTGCCCTCCTTACCTTTTACTCTGACTGCATGGGTTGTAGCTTCAATTACTTCCCATGGGCTAGTCCACCTGGGTCCATGCCACTTCCTTTTGTGTACCTTGATTCTGACCCACTGTCCTGGTTTGATCTGTTTCACAGCTACTGCTTTGCAGTCTTCCTGCTGGACAGATGAAGGGCTTTTCCAATACCAATTCCAATACCCTTGTCAATTAGTCAACAGCTGGTTTGAAAAGAATTATTGGTACTCAGGTCATTTTTTACTTTATTGTTTGATTTGCTCTCTCCAAAATTCCCTTAGAACTGGGATGGTACACAGAGCCAAACTTTTGGTAATGCCCAAATATTATTTGATTTATGCAAATATGTATTAGTGAAATTAGTTCCTACATGTGTTTTGGATGTAGAATGACCCTTGCATTCAATGGTTGCAGTGTGTTTTTGTAAATGAATTGCTGAAAGAATCTCTTTTTAGTTTATTCAGGTGCTTTACTGGAGTTCCCTTAGCAGTGATCAGGCCTCTCCTGAGCCATTGGGTCCATCCACATTCAGAGCTGAGTGTACATATGCTCAGTCTTTTTAGATACTAACAGTCTTTGCTGACTTTTAGTGTTTCTGTCAGTGCTATCATTTTGCTAAAAGTACTATTTACTTTGCTGAGTATTTGTTTTGAACTTTTACCAAACTTTGTTCATTTGTTCATTTGTATGCGTTAAACGTTGTTAATTTCTAGATTCTATATGCCCCAAATTGTATATGTCCCAAATTCTAAATTGTATATGCCCCAAATTCAAAATTATAACTTTCAATATGCGTTCTATTATTCTATACAATATATTCTATTATTCTATAGTTTCCCCTCGCTCACTTTTTTAGAAAACTGGCCCTCAAAACTGGTTGATTGTAAAGGCCCAACTAATGCTTTGGCCTGTTTTTGAAATGCAGACATTGTCCTCTTTCGTACTGTTATGACATTATTTTAGTTCAAATACTATTTATCATTATGAAAGATCTCATAAAATTAGTATAGTTTTTCGTTACACACCACTTCCTTATAACTCAATATCTCATATTTTAAAATTACTGTGAACTACACAGTCATTTTCAGCCCAATCTCCATACTTAAATATATGACTAATTTATCTTTCCGCTAAAACATTCTATTACTTAAATCATCATGCTTTACATATATTGATTCTTAATTTAATTTGACCTCAGGGAATGTGCTTATCTTATAAGTTCTAATTTCTAATAGCACGACTTATGCTATGACATGTTTAATGAATTGATTTACTGTCACACTGACATAACATTACTTCAGTCACGTTACTTGCTTTATCATATGTTAAAAAGACACACCAAATCATTGCCTATTGTTTTCAATGTTGTTTCATAAGCTAGACGTATTAAATTTGCTATTTACTCATCCCCAGACATAGTTTATTGTATTCTAATGTTCTAATGTTATTGATGTTTATTTTATATAAAAATGATCCATCACATACTGTGATTACCTCAACCTGTACTAGTCTATCCACCACTCCTAAAAATAACTAATTACCCGGTTTACTAATATTTTGGTTCATTTTAACTGCCACTACCCCACTACTTGCCATAAGAACCTTATATCTGTTTGCCAATCATATCTACCTCTACAATAAAAAAAGGGTTTTGAGTAGCTGTTGGTTTTAAATTATGAAAATATGCTCGTATGGCTCATGTTTATTATGTTTGGATCTAAACTAAATGCATATTTCTTTAACATGACAAAGAGTTCTTTACTGATACCAGGTCAAAATGATGACCACCTTAGTTACTTGCAAGTCATAGAGTTCTTTTACCAATATTATTTGATCACTGGGCAAAAGGGAAATATGAAAGTCCCAACAGTTCACAGATCACTGTATACTAATTCAAATACCACAAAAGTTCCTTACAGAAATCATAAAGGAGCGTCTGGTATCCGAACCTATTTGGGCATGACTTTGAGCTAAAGGCTAAGCATCAATAATCTTAATCACAAGTGAAAGAATGTTCGGGTAAAGTATAGTCAGAGGAAGCCAAAACTGACTATAATAATCTTCCCTAATAAGAGAAGCAATGCACAGTTAGCCACAGTGAGTTCAAAAAGGCTGTGGGACTGATAATGTCACCAAGCTCCACCCCTTGAGGGTTGTTTGCTTTCCAGTGGGACAACCAAAATTTGTCCAAGTTACTACACCACACAAATTGAACTGACACAATAGGTGCTAGGCAAGGTTTCACTTGGAGTTTTCATCACTTTAATAAGCAGTTTACCACTTGCTACAAATGTGCAGTACTATTATGAAGTCAGAATTTTTGTGACAGCATCAAAAAAATACCCCTCTAGAAAAATTGTATGGCTTTAACACGAGGTAGCTACGTTGACGCTAATGCAACAGTATCATGTGGCTAATATACCTACCTTGTAATCTTGCAACGAAAAATAAATGATCTCGGGGACCATGAATTGAAATTTGGATTATTACAAACATTATCATGCCAAGGTGTTATTAACAATGAACAGTAATGCTCCATGCCACACCACATTGCTGCAGTAATCCAGGCCAAAGGAGCCCCCAATAAATATGGCTCATACTTTTCATGTTCATACTTTTCTAAAAATCCATTTTTGTATTGGTCTTAAGTAATATTCTTAAGTAATATAACTTCCAAAACTCACAACGGACTATTTCAGAAACTGGACTGAATAATTAAGAACTACTATATATCCATTTAGTTTTTGAAAGTTATAACTTTTCATCTAATGTAATTTTGTGTCGTTGTTATTTAAAATATTCTCAAATCTACCCAAGAAGGATGGGCCAACAGTCTTCTCCATGATTGGGAGACCATTTAAAGGCCTTTGCAGGTGTTTTGAGTTAATGAGCTGATAAGCGTGTGGCACTAGGTGTCTTCAATATTGAACCTTTTCACAATATTCTAATTTTCTGAGATACTGAATTTGGGATTTTCATTAATTGTCACTTATCATCATCAAAATTAAAAGAAATAAACATTTGAAATATATCAGTCTGCGTGTAATGAATAAATATAATATATAAGTTTCACTTTTTGAATGGAATTACTGAAATAAATATTTTTGTTATTTCTGCTGCAGTGCACACTGATTTTCTTGCACTTCCCCATGGAGTAAGGTGGCATGGTATCTTTGTTGTCGGTAGGAACGCTAGATTACGCAACAACATTGTGGGAGCAGGCTGCCCAAGAATTTGCATTTGCTGAAGATGAACCAAGGTTCTCGATCCATGGCTGACCATGTCATTGGGTTCCAAACCCTTGCTGGAGAGTGCAGGTGGTACAAATAAGCGCTGATTGCTGTTTTAGGTCTACCTTAGGGTCTTGAATATGTCAACTAATCACTGCTGCCCTAATGGGTGCAATCTTATTATGAGCATAGATCGAAAAGTGAGAAAATGTTGTCAAAAATACGTCACTGGACTCATAATCAAAATGCATCAAGCAGACCATATAATGCGCATGTGTGGTTTGTTGAGTCTTGTTTTGAACTGGTGGTGTGTTGTGCTGAATTTCCCCACATACGTTCTTTCTTCTGATTTCAGTTATTTTTGCATGTATAAGATGCTTTATATTTCTTTTTTTCTTTTCCTCAAACATCACATTAGTATCCAAAGCAGAACAAAGACAAAGATGAATTACTTTTGCCAAGCAGTCTTTTAAAACTCTGGCACTGAATGCATTTCAGCCATATTGATAAAAACAAACAGTAACAGCAGTAAATACTCAGGTCTAGAGCCACAGCAAGTTTCACATCTGAAAGTCTGGTATTGCAGTAATAGTTTGTTTTTTTCTTGTCATTAGTTGGCAGCTAAAAACAAGCCTGAGTGTGTGAAGGGAAAAGCTGCGTTGCCAGGCAATAGATGCTGAGGAACTTCCCACTCATCATTACCTTAACGGTCATTGAGGTTGTCTACCCGGGGGTAGAGGGTATAAGTCAAAGTGGGGATCAGTACCAGAACATGATCTCCTGGCTGAAACTCCCTGGGTTGGGCTGTCAGTTGTATGTCCTCTGTTGTGCCTCTTGTCCCACATCTTCCTCTCAGCAATGATTTCAAAAGATTGAATATACACCTCAGTGTTATCAGCAAGGGGTCAGTTTTGTAAGGAGGTGTTGCACCTGGTGTTGCACCTGTTGCCTGCCTGGTATAAAGCAAATTAATGGTAGAAAATAATTAATCATTCTTCACAATCTAGAGTTAATACTAAAAGCCACCATAAAAATAGAGGCAGCAAACTTTGTGAAAACCAAAATTTGTGCCATTCTCAAACTTTTAGCAACAACTATATAGAAATGCAATTGACATTAATTTACTTTAGTCATAGCTTGCAATTTCACTTAGCTACACACATGCTTCCAGCACAACAAAGCAGCGATACATGAATAGTTAAATGGAGAGATAGTGATAGAGGGCGGGAGGGAGGGAGGAAGACAGGCAGGCACTAGATTTTAATTTGCATTATTGATAAGCAGTTTCTACAGATACTACTAAATATGTTCCCCTATTTTATCCTACCAGTTGTGGCCTGCTGTTCAGATTGTCAATTTTTATTTCATTCCCCTTCATTACAGGTAAGAAAACATTTTCTTATTTCAAGATCTTTTTTTCTTTTGGAACAATAGCATGTGTTGTACAAATTTCACTATAACCTGGATGTATCTTAACATGTAACCTGATTTTTATTTGCCCCTTGAAAGAGCGAGAGAAGACTTATTGTCCGGAACTTATTTGCAATAACTTATTTGCAGATTGGCTGTTGTGCAGGTTGTAGCAGTGGCTTGGAATTCCTACCTCTCCTGGAAAGTCAATAGAATGTTTTAAATTGTGTGTCTAATAATAAATAGCTTTACTTGAAATTCTCTAGTCTCCATTGTCTCACTTGTCCTTTTTTGGTCATATTTACATAGCTACGAAAATGAATGATTTTTAATATTACTCATCTTTGGCCGAACATCCACACTTTAGAATCAGAATCAGACTTTATTGGCCATGTACACTCATACATACAAATAATTTGCCTTTGGTTGTACAGATGCTCACAGTGCACACAAAATACAAAGTACAAAAATACATCAAGAACAATTCCACACATACTCTCTCTAACACATACATTCACACATTCATACCTGTAAATATTGGCAAATGTTATTTACATAAAAAATGTGCAGTGTTGTGTGCATATGAAAAATAAGAAATGACAAAGTGTAAAAGTCCAGTGTTTGTTTAGTTGAGGCCTTAAGTAGATTAAAAAGGTTTTCCGAAGTGTCCTGTCGATGACCAGTTCTGAAGTGGTTAAATGTTCCTGAGTTAAATTGTTTGTGGGGGAAAATGTCTTGTTTGGTGACTCAGCTGCCCTACACAGTGATGGATGTGGCGATGAAGGATTCTGTGATGGCTGTGTAGAGCCATCATTTCTTGTGGTAGGTTGAACTTCCTTAGCTGGAACCCTTCCTCTGCTGAGCCCTCTTGATTATGGAGTTGATGATGATGTCTCAATTCAAGACCTTAGAGATTGTTGTACCCAGCAACTTGTATAACTCCACAGCCATCACAGATCTCTCTAGGATGGTGAGCGCAGAATTTTCCACTCTTTTAACTGTATTCAGGTTGTTTAGCTGTATCCAGGTTGTTCTGACTGCTCCAGAGGACGACATGATCAACCACCCTTCTGTACACTTATAAGTGTCATTGATAAGGCCAATGACAGTGGTGTCATCTGAATCCTTGGAGGTACAGCCATTTGTGTACAGCGAGAAGAGCAGTGGGGAGAGTACACAACCCTGTGGGGCACCCATGCTGATGGCATTGGTCTGTGAAGTAAGCTTTCCCAGACTTGCCTGTTGTTCTTTGCAAGTAAGTTATCCATTGGCAGGTAGATGCTGGTATGCTAAGATCAGTAACTTTGCTGTGTAATTGTCCTGTGTTAGGGTTTTCAGATTTCCATTTAGCCTGGTGTCCACATACTATTGTTAAAATAATGTCCTGCAATCAAGCATGGTCAAGGTCAGGGTGTAGACACCCTCAGAACCGGTGTAGACTAGTTTTTTCACATAATCGGCAAGTTAACTTTTGTCAACTATTGTTCATTATAGCTTTTATACTTTGATCTAGCATACTGGTGATTTTCTCTTCGTGTATAAGATCCTGAAACCTGGAATAATTGTGTTGAAGCATGAGCTATGCAGAATCCTTGCATAGGTTATTGGGCGGTCAAGATGCTGGAGGATAAAGAGGAGACCCGTCGGCCACTGACCTATTGGCTCGATATGCAAAATGCAGAGGGTCATTGATTTCCTTGATGTGGCTGAGAACCTTTCGAAAGACTTCATTAACACAGAGGTCAATGCGACCAGTCTGTAGTCATTTAGTTATGTGATAGTTGTCTTTTTTGGAATGGGAATTATTGTGCATTTAACACTAATTTGACTAAGTATGTGCTTTTTTGCAAAAGGGAACCCTGCCGCTCCCCTGTTCTGAGCCACTTATTGTCGATTATTATGCTAATGATCCACAGGAGCAGGTGACAGACATTGCTTTTTCATCATAGCCTTTCCCAGCATAAAACGCTGCCGAAGTTCCCATGCAAAGCCATGTATAAAGTCTCTTAACAGAATTACCCACTTTTAGATTACAAGTAGAACATAAAGATCTAGATCAGGCAACCCAAAACTTAGAGTCTGTATTCTGCACAACCTTAAATAGAGTAGCTCCAGTTAAAAATTAGGGAGAAAAATCTTGCTCCATGGTTTAAAGAGCACACACAAAATAAAGCAAGCAGCATGAAAAAGTGGCGGCACAATATGCTGGAAGTGTATAAGATTGCATGGAATTTTGCACTAACTGGGCATAAAAATGAACTTTTGAAAGTGTGGAATATTAAAAGCGAAGGCATTATATTAATTATTCATTAATGGAGAAATATATAAATAATCCTATATTCCTTTTCGAGACAGGGTCTAAACTAACCAAACATGCTTGTGAAACTGAATTTAATATACTACCCGAATGTACCAGGGATGAGTTTTAAAATTCTTTAATGACAAGATTGAAATAATAATATTTTCAAAGTCAGTGTGTCACTTGTCAATGTTAATTATCAATTCATATTGAGCAGCATAAGTGATAATAATGACTTATCTAACAAGATAATCCAATGAAATTATTTTAATCCAATAACCCAAAATGAATGATCTGTTGTAATTAAATAATCTAAATCATCAAAATCATCGACATGTTTACTCGACCCATATGGGTGCGTGGCACAGCGCAGCCTTTGTTGCGGTCCTCGGACGGTGGCTGCCAAACCGGCTCTATCCCTAGCATCCAGTGGTGCCGCAGTGACCTCCGGTTTCACACTCTTAACCCTGTTGGGGCCGGGAGATACCAGTCTGTCCATAACCCACAAACGATCAGGACACCTACACGCGTGTGAGGCGTGCCTGAACGTACATGCATATGTGAAGTGGCGAGTCCTGCACCCGGCTTTATTGGGGAACGCTAGGTGCGAGCACTCAGCCCAATTAGGGCAGCTCGCCACTTAAACCCTTTAGGGAAGGTGATCTGTAATGCCAACCACACCAGAAGCCGAACTGTGGTTCGGCGGCATGGTCGGTATCATTACATGCATCACTTAGTCTTGGGTATTGTTGGGGTTTAAGGTATTCTGATTATGCTGTTCTATCCATATGATTAATAGATTTAGTTTTGTACACTTATTACTTCATACTTTGAGCTTTGTTTCTGTGTATTTTTATGTCTGTATTAGAACATATAATCATTTGGAGGCTGAAACATATTAATTTCTATCGGCATATAATCGTCAAATTATCGTAATGTATCATGCATGTATCACAATGATTTAGCAAGCTAATCCTTTATTTACATTCTGTTTGTTCCCAATGATCAATGTTGGTTCTGTGAAGACAAGGAGTACTGATGGAGAATTCCCGTATGTTTGCATGCATAACAACCTTTGACCTCGGGCTTCCGTCGCTTACAAGCTGCCTGATGTGTGAGAAGTGTGATGAACCACAGAATATCTAGATCCAGATGTAAGCCGAGGTTATTCATAAAAAAAGAGCATAGGCCTTTCTAAACAATTAAAAGACCTTGTACATGACAGGGCAGGCAGGAGTCCTAGAAGGCTCCACATGTTTTGATAAGGGATGTTTTGATAAATGGTTATGCCTTGTCATTATGACAGACTTGTTTCTACTAATCCTACCCACCTTATGACTGTGCATACACCTTATGACGTGTGTAATATGTCTGAATGCCATGGGGACCTCCTTAATCCAACTATAAATGTGTGTGTATCCTTAATACATTAGAGATCTTGTGAACTCACCAGTGTGTGTGTGTCATATTTTCTCCCTTGAGCTCAAGAATTTACCAACAAAGACATCCTCGTTATACCTCATATAGGACATCTTAGAACCTTGATTCTACATTTGAGGGCATGTGCCAGGATCCTGGTCAGTGGGTAAGTACTGTGCTTAAAATTCTCTGTTTGTTCAGGACACTGCTGTCAGGATCATTAATTGAAAAAAAAAAACATGGGAATCAAAAATTACCTCAGAAAACATATACATCCAAGGTTGAGGAATTGTTTGTTGGCATACTGTTTTATATCTGTGGATAATATTTGTGGTCGTTTTATTTTGTGTCGAATTCTGGGTAAAACAAAAGCGTGTGGTGGTCATTCATACAATGGGTATAGACATTTTGAAAGGTGTTAATATCTCTAAACCCCGGCTTGGTCAGACCCCTATAGAATTGGTTACTAAAAATAAAGGACTTTATTGGGCCAAACCTTTCTGTTCAAACTTGGCCCGCTGGTCTGAGGGAAAGCCTACTCAGTTAGTGGCATGGCCACGCACTGGGACTTTCGAAGACTCTGAATTCAACACTGCACATGACATGGTTTGGGAAGGATAGGGCGATCCGCAATGTGATTATTCATACATGACTGAATCCTTTAATGTGTGAGTTTACCTATGCCACTATTTGAATGACCACTATGGTCTTACAACTAAACCCAGATTCGTACTGAGGGACCTTGGTGAAGCCAAACGTCCCTCGGTTATGACCACAGGCCCCATACCGAAGGAATCAGCCATGCTACCAGCCCCACTTTACCTCAGTATCACTGTGCTCACTCTTAACGAAGATAGGCAAAATGATCAGAATCAGGCCAGAGATAAACATGACACTCAGAGTCAGCACACTTATGTCTTATTTGTTTATGTCAAGCCTAAACAAAAGAAACCACGTGGGGAAATGACTGATACCGACATTGAAACGGACACTGATAGAGAAGGGACTTTCAGCAGTGAAGAATTCTCGTCAGATGACAATGAGGATTCTGATCAGTGTCCTATGATCAGTGATGAGGATGCTGATCGAGAACAGCCTGAACCATATATTCCACTGTCAAAACAACTTAAGCAGACCCTGACACAAGCAAAAAAACGCTCTGATAAAATCAAAAAGCATAAACAAAAGCCAGGATCGCAACGAGTAAATATGGCTGGGCTATTTTCAATCTCTAACAAATAATTCTGTATAAAACCACCCTGTATACAGGATTTAGGGAGCATCAATAAAATGCTGCCGCCGTGGAAAAAAACCTTATCGCTTCTAAATGCTCGGCGGAGCCTCACTCGCACTATGCAAATTACGGGAGCCGACTTTAGGTTTATATTATCAACAGTAATGGGGGATGATTATGATGATGATGATGACTTCATTGACAATGTCCCCACTCTTAAACCTGAAAATGATGACCCGGGGAGGGGAGAATTGGAAAATATAGAATCTAAATC
>JAYDZG010000005.1:9333442-9345456 GCA_034509265.1 Microcambeva bendego | reverse complement strand
GGTGGGGTCTTTAAACATGGTGGAATGACCCTTGTTGTCAGTAGAAATCTGCAGAGTGCATGGGCGACAAAGGGTTCCTCGGCTTTGCTCATGTCTGGCACAAGAGAGGTGAGGCATAGATATTATGACAGAGGAATTCTATATACACTGTTTGCACAATTATTAGACTAGTGAGGTTTTTCCCCCATATCATCATTTTTATGCATTTTTTCCAACCACAGGCTTTTAAACTTGAAAGCCCTGATTTAAGCAAATCAGATAATGTGTATTTGTGCTTAAACAGATCAACACCCTATTTCAAGGTGTGTGTAATTATAGGCACCCTCTTTTATGGACTAAAAATATTTCAGAAGATAGAGGTATGATCACAGAACCATCAAATGATTTGTTATAAATTGGGTTGTGTTGATAAAAAGGCACAAATTAACTGTTTAAAATCCATGGTCCATTTCAGTCTTAAATTTCATAATTGCTAGCTTCACTTTCTCCTTTGTTTCCCTTAGTGTTAGTGCTTGGTGATTTTAATAGTCACATTGACTCTGAAGTGTGTACATGCCAGGGATTTTCTTGACCTGCTGCATTGTTTTGATCTCACTCTACATGTAACCACTTTCTCATAAAAAGGTCATATCCTTGACCTTCTTTGTACCACTTTCTGTGATTCTCCTTTCAGCTTGCATATTACTCATCACTGGTCATATTTATTTCTGACCAGAGTGCTATCCATTTTAGCTAGTATTAACTTTTTAACCTTTTAGTAACAAAAACACACATTCTTTGTAGTATCTCTTTAAGGAATACTAGAACAGTCAGTACAGCTACTCTCTCGAATACACTTGACATTGATTTCCACTGACCTTACCGTCTCCTTAGGTCCTGGTTAACCTGGTTAGTATTAGAACTTTAGAATTTAGAACTCTCTTCATCACCACTGTGCTTTACTCGCAGTTGAATTTGTCAAGGCCAGAGCAGTGGGTGACCCTAGCTGGGGTGCCTGGGGAACAGTTAGGTGTTTGTAGTATCAACCTTTTGATCACAAGCCCAGTTCTAACACCTCATGCCCTTCATGTTTAAGCTATATTCAATCAGCATGCCCCTCTACAAACAGTCTACATTCTTCCCCTCTACCCCCTGGTTTACACAAGAGCTTAGGTAAAATGAAAGCAATAACTCATCAGTTGTAGCGACTAATTAAGAAAACTACCTTGAGTGTTCATGCAATTGCTTACAAGGATCACGTCTTTCAGTACAGAAATGCTCTAACTAAGGCAAAGGCTGAGTTTCACTCTTCTACTATTCACAAATGCCAAGGAAACCATACAGCTCTTTTTGCCATTATTAATAAACTTGCTAATAGTTTTCCACTTACCCCTTCATCAACCCTCTGTACTTAGTTCCTGGCATTCTTTCATAAAGATCATGAATATTTTCTGAGTTTGAGACAAATTCTTGCCCTACTATTAAATTGGCTGGTCCTCCAGTTAATACCTACTTATCCTCTTTTAGCTCTATCAACAAAAAAGGTCCAGTCTGAGTTTTCACAGAAGCTGGCACCCATTTTGTTCCTGAGGTATAATGGCTTGTAAGCACATTGTCCCTTGGGTTCACCAGGTCAAATTTGGTGTGTAAGGAGTGTTTTAGCATCAGAGTGGCTTGAGAAACTTTATTATACCATAGGAGGTGCTTCGATTATGGCAGCAAAAAGCTATTTGGACACTGGTGTTAAGTCGACTGCCCTTGAGATGCCTTTAATGCATCCGTCATAGTTTGTACAATTAATTTCAGCAAGGCCATTTGTTGAAGGAGGATATGGGGCTGATTTGATATGTTGCACCCCATTAGTTTGCAAAAAAGCAAACCATACCATAATACAGTGGCCAGAGTGTAGCTGTTGCAACAACTAACTTTCTTAACACTGTTGGAATAATGACCCTTCTGCCCAAGAGAAGGTACCCTGCCTGAACTTCATTACACCTTAGCAAATGTGACACATTCTTTACAGAAGAATCACAGCCGATTTTTTCCACTTCAGATCTAACTGGACTTGTGTGGCTGTCAAATCCTGCTGACTTCTCTCAGGCCATGGCAATTCATCAGCATTGCAATGCAGTTCTGATTTGTGATAGTTGACATCGTGATAACAGCAGTGCCCATCTCTGCATTCAGCTAGTAGCTAGTGAAGGTATAGGTATGTGAGGTCTGGTGATTGTAGTAAGTGGTCTATGTTCGGTCAGCAATGTAAATCTTCTTCCAAACAGAAAAAGGTGGAACTTTCGGACACCGAAAGTCTGGGCATACCCACTTTCTTCATTATTTAACTTCTGTGAATCAAATGCAATCTGCCATTCCACACCTGATGACATCGTTGCGTTGTTTTGTCCATCTGCACTGCTTGTTTTGGCAGAGCTGGTGTAAAGATAGCCAAACCCTTAATGATTTTTCCATAGTAATTTAGGAGGCCCAAGAATGAATGAAGCTGACTCACAATCTGAGAGGCATTTATAACAGCCTTTATCTTGGAAGGTGCTTTGTGAAGAACCAGGGCATCAATAATGTGTGCTAAATATTCAACAGTGTGTTTAAAAAAAGTCTTTGTGGACCCTCAGCCCATAGTCGTTAAGCCACTGGAATATTGCATCTAGATTGTTTGTGTTTCTCCTCTGATTTCCCTGTTTGCAGTATATCATTGCAATAACACTAAAAACTGGACAGGCTACTCAGGATTTGGTATATGGGTCTTTGAAACAACGATACTCCGATGTGACCCCAAAAGGCAAATGCTTATACTGAAATAACCCTTTCTACTGTTCTCATCCACCTGCATTTGTAGATAGGCTTGGAAGATCCATCTTTTTAAGAGCAGGCAAAATTGGAGTAGCCCATTCACTAAAACTACTGGTTCTAGAACATCACTTTTCACCAAAGCCTCCAGTGCCAACTGATTATTTTACATTGATAACGCACCCGAACTCAACACACCCAAGTCCTCATATTAGTCCTTCCCTGATTGTGTTGTTTAAAATGTCCCAGTGCTCCAAAAGTTTTGGGCTTTAGGGCTGCTACAAACATTGTCACACTTTCTCCCTCCTCATGGTTTCTCTTTTGACACCTAAACCTTAAAGTGGTTTTAGAACGCCTTTTATTTTTTTGACATTACACATATACAGATGTACAGTACAATGAAATTCTTTTCTTCGCATATCCCAACTTACCCCCAACCTATCTGGTTAATAGTCCAAAGCTTTACCCACTAGGCTACCACTTTCCCTGGGTTTGGTGAAATGTTTGACCTGAGAAGATCCACAATGTCTGTATATGACTTTTCCCTGGCGTTGCTGGTTGTACCAGGCTTCGGAGCAAGTTAAACATTTTAGCACCTATGTCAAAACTATCTTAGCTGCTTCAATTTAATTTGTTTCCACAAAATAATGAAATAATTCAGTATTCTGTTGTTCAACAATCATCAAAGTGAGCGATGTTTCCAATAAAGCCAGCCATTGCACTCGTATCTTGTTTTAGCCACTCAGTTTGAACATCCAAACTTTACAACTGCAGTATTTGCACTCTTTCTTTAGTCAACTTACAGATTTATCGATTCGAGAAGAGCTGTTAAATTTCCTTGCTGTGATCCAAGTGAACTCAAGTGCATGAAAAAATAAAATAAAATAAACTAACGCTTTCAGTGTCTTTTTACACACACCAAACACAGTTTTTTTGTCGCCTTTTTCTTTTCTGTGTGGAGTTTGTATTTTCTCCCCGTGTCTGCATGGGTTTACTCTAGGTGCTCCGGTTTCCTCCAACAGTCCAAGAACATGCAGCAAGGTTAATTGGAGAGACAATTCCATGCCTGTGTTTAATATGAAAATATTAACCTTGAGTATGAATAACCGTGTGTCATCATGAATGTAACCAAGAGTGTAGAACATTACATTTAAATCCTTATATATAAATAAATAGTCACCACTTGTTATACAGACAGTATGTCTGTCTATACTTATTACAATTAATAAACAGAAGGAGAGCAATAAATATATTTATATTCCAGCATTCATTGCAGTACTACATCAATGGCATAACAGAAAGGTCAGTGTATAAAAATATATCAAAAAAGTTAGACTTTTTAAGGACTCTAAATCCACTACTTGCATTCTTGATCACTGGCCTACACCCTTGGTCTTTGCATCACTCTGCCCACTAATCACGATAATTATAAAATTTGTCCCTCCTAGTCTAAAACTGGATGCTATAATTTCAGTCTTAAAGAAGGCTGGTCTTACCCCGAATGATTTTACCAGCTGTCATCTCGAACCTCCCTTTCCTTAGTAAGATTCTTGAATGTGTAGTCTCTGCTCAACTTAGTACACCTGACCTCCAATAATCATTTTGAGCAATTTCAGTCAGGTTTTAGAGCAAACGACAGCACTGACAGGGTATCATGATTAACTTATTCTGGCAGCCAACTCAGGTATAGTGAATATGCTCATTCTTCTCTATCTTAGTGCAGCATTCAACACAGTCTGTCACAATACTTTGCTACATAGGTTGGAGACTAGGACAGGTATAGCAATTAATGCAGTAGCATGGCTTCGATCATATCTCACCTCTAGGGAACAGTTTGTCTTGATAGGCAGCTTTAGGTCTGATGTACATTCTTGGCCCCCTTTTTTCCTCATTTATCTGCTTCTACTTGGTGACATCCGCCGCAGCATGGCCTGTAGTTTCACATGCAGATGACACACAAATTTACATTTGCACTAAACCTGCTGACATTATGCCTCCTGATTCTCTTGTCAGTGGTCTCGTCGATATAAACAGCAGGATGACCAAAAATTGCCTTAAACTTAACAACTGTAAATCTGAAGCTGTTCTCATAGCTTCTCCTTCTACTCTGGGGAAAATTGCTTAACACATGCTATTCAGCCCAGGTTTTCTTACATTTTCAGTGGACCAGGTTCATCGCCTTGGTGTGATCTTAGATTCCACACTGGCACTGGAAGCCCAAATCAATAACAACAAAAATGTCAAACCCTGATTTAATTTTAAATTCAAGTTGTTTTTTTTACATTTTCGGATTAACTGAGAGCAGTAGTAGTTCAATAATAAAATGAATCCTTAAAAATAAAAATTGTGCACCGTGTGTTTGCATTCTTGACTGTGTGACCATTATCATGGACTCACAGGAATGGTTAAGGAAGAATTGTCTTTAATGTTGGACTTTATGTTGGACATTATTCTAATGAATAATAATCCCAAGCACACTTCCAACTCAACGATGGCATGCTTGGAATTAGTCCTTGAATATTATTCAGTGAATCTTTGGTGGGATTTAAGGACAACATAAAGACAAACATCAAGGGGTTGTGGAAGTGTTTGCACAAGAACAATGGATGAAGATTCCACAAGAAGTACTGAAGCTATGGGTTAAGTAATGGCACACATGACACAAAACAGAAAAAATGTAAAAATTAATTAAAAAAAAAAAAAAAATGTATCACGTATGCTGTACAATATAGTAGATATTAAAGTTTGTGGTGTTTGTGGTTTTTAATTATTCTGTAGATTAAGGGTGTTTAACTGGAGTCCCCAAAAAAGTCTTTGGGATGAGATGTCTCCAAAAGAAATCCAAAATATATACTCCATTACAGCTTTGTCCTGGAAAAAAGATGGCTCTCAACTTTGTGCGGTATGTTTCTTTTTTGTAGGCAGTTCAACACAAGTTGGGGTATTTTTAACATTTCATCAAATGGGCACTGTAACCGCTCCATATTGTTTGCAACACTTTTGTATATTACTGTTCTTTAGAGGTATGTCATTGAAGTATAGTTTAATACAATTTATCTAATTAGACATTTTGAAAATACAGATATATTGATATTGGCTCCATATGTAGTTTAACATAAATTATTTTGATGCACTTTTTTTCCCAAATCTATGTTTGGTTCAATGTAAAACAGTTTAATTAAATCCAGCAACTTTTATTTGGGAGCTCTGTCATCCTTCCACAGTCCAAAGACATGTATGTTAATAGTTAATTAATGATTATTAATTTGGTAAACACAATCTCCCTTGATGGTACCTGACATTAAACTTAATGAATTATGTGTAACCCGTAACTACCTGTCATATCTTGAATGTAATCATAGGGCGAAACTGATGTTATAATTCTAATGAATAAACAAACGAATATAAACTGAATACTATTTTAACTTATTCTTTCTGACTGACAGGGGACTTTGTGTGGTGGAGTTGAAGTGTTTGACTGTTGCCTTCACAGAAGTATCTACAAGAACAAATTTGAGATGACTTACGTAGGTTTAAGTCAGGTAGGGTGTTATCAGCTTGCCTTATAGAATCAAATTTTATTTCAAAGCAACCAAATGTGTTATAGAGGTCTTATTTTTGTATATAAGTCAAAAGAGGTTCTTTAAGAATAGTAAATACAGTTAATTCAGATATGTTTATAAAACATAAACTATACAGTCAAGTTCACTATATCGCATTATTCCACTTAATTTTACTCAACTTTTGGTTCTCAATTAAAAGTTGCTTAACCTTTCATGGACATTTTTTTGTGATCTAGGTGATTGTAAAAAACCTTTCCACAGGCACAAGAGTAGTGCTTAAGTCACATTATGGCTATGAAATTGATGAGGTAAAGATCCTGGGGAAGGATCGCTACCTGGTGGCGCACACATCCAACACCCTGTTGCTGGGAGATTTAAACTCAAACAAACTAAGTGAGGTAGGAGTATTTCCCTTATATTTTGGTTTGACCCATATACAGTGGAAAGCTCAGTTGAAAATGAATAATGTCAAACTCTTTTAATATAGTCTATAATCTGTGTCATTGCATTGAAAAAAGAAATTGAAACACAAACTTAAAAGAGAAAATGTATTTAAAACTAGTGTGCTCACTCCCATTCATTGATAAATCCAATCTTCATGAATGATGGAGGGGCGAATGTTCTTTCAGTTTGACCAGGATCTTAGATAAAATGTTGTAGACTGTGATGGCAGTATTAACCGATATCTTAGTCCTTTTTGGCGATGAGTGTGGTTGTGGCCGGGGTCAGGGAAGGAAGCAGGCACCCTCTTAGAGACTTGTTAAAAAAGGCAACAAATTGTTCTAAAGAACCTATACCAATTTCTCCCAAGTTGATAAGAGATAATCCAACTCTTAAGTCTGCAAGATCCAGCAAGGGGATTTTTAGTTTACTAACAACATTGATATTAATACCCTTGTCAGTGCAGAATGGAAGCTTTCAAGTATTTGGTGGATAGTAGGTCAAATTAAGTCAGGAGATCATGTTGCTTTTTATCTTGGACTGGAGGACATTTGGTCATCCAGAAAAGTATAGATTTAGAAAGTTCACCAGATTTTCTTTAACTTTACATAATTGCCTCTGATCACCATCTTGAGTATCTCCTGAAGCACCGATTAGGTAACTGAGTCTCATTTATTAGTATCCAATTGAAATGGTTAGATATTTCTTAACACAAAAGCAAAGATCCGTTCCATCAGCAAAGTGGAACGATCAGAGATGACTGATGACAGATATAAATTTTTTTGTTGCATTTTGGTTTTGTTGATCTGTAGCTAGCATCCTTGATCTGCTATTATAGTTAGAGTTAAACACTTGATTATTCTAAGGTTTACAGAGTTTAGTGATAAACTTTAAGTCAGGTTTTTCAAATGTGCTATGTAGACTGCAATTAGACTCCATGTAGCATTAGCATTGTTCCATTTAAAACAATGGAATGAGGTGACACGAACGATAGCGCCTTGAATAATGTCTACTGAAAACACTTAAACTCAATTTTTTACCCTTCATTGGCCGCCATGTTTTTTTTTATGTCTTTCCCAAATGAGTGAGCATCCAATGCTGACTCGTTGTACTCTGAGTATAGAGTTAATATTTGAAGGTGACTTAGTAGGCAGGATAAGACATCAATAATTTAGAAAATTCTCCTTCTCGTGAGGATGCACATGATGATGTGAAATGCTGCCTATAGACAGCTGCTGTAGTATTGAATTTGCTTAGTTTGTGTGCCATATTTTGAGCAGGTAGCTCTTAAAATGGATGTAAAAGGATAATACTTAATCTCATGGAAGGGTAAATAAATTAATGTAAACCCACTGTGATTGTACCTCTAGTATGCAAACATATATTCCAAAACAACAAACGATTTACCTTAAAACATATCACCACTCCCGGATGTCTGCACATGAAAAGAACATTCCCAATAACAGAATTAGCATATATAGCAGCCTGTGAAATTTCTTTGGCAAAAGGTCTTAATCTTCCGTATATCAACAACAGCTATTAGCATCATTGTCAGTTTCAGTTGTACGTCTCAGTTGTTATTTAATTCTTGACACTAAAACAACAGGAATGTAGGGCTCAAAGATAATATCTATATAGTAAGTCTTTTTCAAGTGGTGGAACGATCTTCCGTTGTCCGGCATATGTTAGTGCATAATCATATTATCATTAGAGAGCTGTAGTGCCAGTGGAAACCAATTCATGTTTGTGGTGTATAACAAAACCCACACTTGCACCCCCATCGGGGCTATTTACACAAACTTACAGTGAAAGTAATTTCATATTCTGTTATTTCGTGTGGAATTGTTAATACAAATAAACTGTTCTGAAGTAATTTATGTTTAGTACTTTTTTATCTTGTGAAAAGTAGAAATCAACAGTAAAGTTCTAGTCAGATCAACATAAACTTCCTCTTGCAGGTGGTGTGGCATGGCACTGGAGGGAATGAAAAGTTCTTTTTTGACAACGAAAATGTATGTATCTTTTTTATTCTTATTATAAGCATTATTGATATTTCTATATTATTTATAGTAAACTTAGGAAGTATGTAGACATTTTGTTATAGTTATTTTTACTTATCAGTTTATAAATATGCCACATTATAATAAAGTGAAATCAGGTTTTCAATCTATGTCAGTAAGGGCCCACAATTTATACTGCAGCCATAAGAGAAATGTGGATCAAACCGTTGTAAGTGTAAATAACAGTCATAAACCAAATGAAAGAATGAATGGAAGCTACTATACAAAGTGCAGTCTATCGTAATAGTTAAATGTAAATCTTGTACATTTTTACTATTCAATGTATAATGTAACTAAGCGTCTTAAATATTAATGGGATGTTCCTCATTTCACGGTTCATGACTAGGAATTAAATAGGGGCTAAACTATTGTGAATAAGTGGTTTAATTATTTTTTATTAATTTTCAACTAATATTAAGTAATTTACAACTTATGATTTTTTTTTCTCATAATGTTTTTATTAGTTTGAAATAAAATCCCCAACACAAATTGGCAAAACAGTAAATTATTTTAACTTGGCATGGATACGGATAATTCCTTTAAACCAGGACAACCTGTCACTTTAAAATTATGTCAACATAAACTACTGGTCAAAAGTTTTATAACACTGCAAAAATGTTCCATTTATTTATTGGAAACTTTACTGTTTAATGTACAAATAAGCAATTAGAGTTATAATAGACTCAATTTACAGACCAAAACGTATTCTAAACGTTTAACTCATCAAAGTAGCCACCTTTGGCAGAAATAACAGCTGAACACACTCGTGGTGTTCTTTCTACAATAGATCATCAGTAAATCAAATATTCTTCAGAAAGTTCTTCCCAAATCTGTCGCAGAAGTTCAAATAAATGTGTGGCACAAGGAGGTTGCTTTGCATTCACTCTTCTGTCCAGTTCATCCTAAACCAGCTCAATGAAGTTTAAGTCTGGAGACTGTCCTGGCCGCTCCATATTTTCAAGCTTCCCATTGTTATTTTTCCTGAAATAGTTCTGACATAGCTTTGACTTAGGTTTGGGGTCATTATCTTGTCGTAGGATGAACCCCTGACCAACTAGGTGGATACCAGAGGGTGTTGCATGGCTCTGCTGAATGCTCTTTTTGCTGTTTTAGTTCAGGGTGCCTCTCGCAGACCCAGATCATGACATTTTCTCCTCCATGTTTGACAGTTGATGTCACACACTGTGGAACCACCCTTTTCACCTACTCAATGGTGTAAAAAGATCCTGCTTGATGAAGATTTCAACTTTTGATTCGTCAGTCCATAATACCTTCTTCCAGTGTTTCATGGCCCAAGCAAGCCTCTTTTTCTTATTCTGACGTATTAGCAATGGATTTCTTGCTGCAACTCATCCTGTCAAACCTGCAGCTCGAAGTCTTCTCTTCAGAGTTGAAAGTGAAACTTGTTCTCCAATTCAGTTGTGACTTTGGGTCTACCAGACCACTTTCTGTCAGTTTCTGATGCCTTTTGACGGTGAAGAAAACTGTACTTACTGACACCTTGACTTTCTTGGCAATGATGTTGTCTCTTTTCCATTCTTAATAGCCTTTTTCTCACCATTTTTTAGCAACACACTACTTTCTGCAGTACAATACTGGTTAACTGATGCTCATAAGAGTATGGTACCATAGTGTGTTCCAACACTGATTTCATGCAGACAAAGAGGTTTGTAAGCTTTCTAGAAACATTGGAACACCTGAAGGAATTAGTAGCACCAGCTTTCATGGCTTGATTAACCTTCATTTCTGCAGAACGGCTTTAAATTGTTAACCCAGTGCATGTTCCCTGAAAGAGGCCTTTTGGTATATTTCTACAATATTTTTCAGTTTTGGGTAACCTAACCTTTTTTTTTTTTTTTTTACCTCTGTCAGTTCAGCAACTACCTTTGTATCATCTCAAGCTATTCGTTGTAGTTGAACAACTTGAATTGAAAAAATGAGTTCCAATATATTTAAGAAGTGTATATTAAGTAGTTTAAATATAATGCAAAGCTACAAACATTTTTTTCCTTTGCCATTAAACCACATTTCCAGACAAGCTTGGAAATCAAGAACCGTGATTTGTTTTTTAAACTTAAATTTGTTTGTAAATTAAATAAAATATGTAGAATTTGCAATTTAAAAACGTTTGAACAGTCAATTGAATCTTCAAACTAATCCAAGTCACTTTTGCTGTGGGCACTAAAGCATCACCATAAAACGCAATACATTAAAACATTCAACTTTTTTTTTCTTCATAGACCTATTTTTCTCTTAGGTCTTAGATTCCCATTGACATAGGTTCCTGTCTTTCTCTGATGTGTAGTCAATGCTCATTGAAAATTTGATTAATCCACTACATCAGCAGCCTTTGCATCACATACTAAATTAGAATCTTCAGACACCGTCTGTTGACTTTTGCACTTGTAGAGTGGGAAAATAAATGTCTATTCCTGTGGTGGCTGCTGGTCTTTCAATGAGGGGAAGCTCATTGTTGGCTTACATCATGACAGTTGCATAAATTCTGCCCTCCGTATGAGTGTGTTTTATTTACACAATGAACAAATGCAGTCCTGTTGAAGTGAAGGGGAAGCTGAGCTGCTGGTCTTTTCTCAAAGACCCGACTGAGGCTATAGGCAGTTTAAAATGGACCTATATGACATTACATGAAATCTATCAAAGCCAATTTTCCCATATTATGATTTTTTTTCAATTAAATGCAAAAGAACCTCCCTCTTGGCTCACTGACACAGCTGCCAGCTTTGAGAACCATTGCTTGCATCAGAATTTTAGCCTTTGCGTTCGAGCAGTTGAGGGTTAAGGGCCTTGGTTTAACCAGTGACCTGGTTACCAGTCCAGTAATGTCTTATATTAATATTGTTTAATGATGTTGTGCACTATAGATAACTAATTATTCAGGTCTTTAGAAATATTTTGGACTGAAATGCAGGAATGGAGCTAGATTAACAAATGAAAAATTCAACTGTTTGCAAGAAAATTAAAGTAAGGAACACTACATTTTCTGATTTGGGGTTGTATTATATAAATGTCTGGGGGCAGCTTTTCTATCTCTCTTGAGTTTCTCTGAATAATCTCGGACTTGGCTCAATTCTTCCTTTTTAGTATATTTGTGAGGTACTGTGCCTTGCAGAAGTATTCACCCCCATATGTATGTATGTATGTATATATA
>JAYDZG010000005.1:9318356-9330135 GCA_034509265.1 Microcambeva bendego | reverse complement strand
GATACCGTGGCTCTTGATACATCACAAATACTTGCTGTCTTGGTCACAGATGCGCCAGCAAGACGTGCACCAACAATCTGTCCTCTTTTTGTATGGAGGAAGGTGCTTTGTTTAGATGAGACACAAATTGAACTTTTTGGCCACCAAGGAAAACACTATTCATCCACTATCCACCAAGGAAAACACTACTCATCACCCCATAAACACCATCCCCAAAGTGAAACATGGTGGTGGCAGCATCATTCTGTGGGGATGTTTGTCAGAAGCAGGGACTGGGAAACGTCAGAGTCAAGGGGAAGATGAATGGTGCTAAATACAGGGATATTTTTGAGCCAAACCTGTTTCGGTCTTTCAGTGATTTGAGACTGGGATGGAGGTTCATGTTCCAACAGGACAATGACCCAAAGTATACTGCTAAAGCCACACTCGAGTGGTTTAGGCGGAAATGTGTAAGTGTATTGGAATGGCCTAGAAAGCCCAGACCTTAATCTAATTGAGAAACTGTGGTCAGACTTGAACATTGCTTTTCACCAGTGGAAACCTTCTAACTTGAAGGAGCTAGAGCAGTTTTGCCTTGAGGAATGGGCAAAAATCCCAGTGGCAAGCTCATAGAGACTTTTCCCAAGCGACTTGCATTTGAAATAGCCAAGTTGAAGTTTCCTGTTATTTTGTCCTATTTGTTGTCTGCTTCACAATAAAAAAAATAACAAGTGTTCAAAGTTGGAGACATGTTCTGTAAATGAAATGATGCAAACCCTCAAACAATCCATTTTAATTCCAGGTTGTTAGGTAACAAAACAAAAAAAAATGTCAAGGGTGGTGAATATTTCTGCAAGGCACTGTACATGTGTGCACTTTAAAAGTTAAAATGTTAACTATGTTTAGACTTGTGAATGAGTTTTAATTTAATATTTGTGTGCTGAATAACTAACTGTGAATCTGTTTTTGGTATAGGTGTGTATGGTTCACAATGCAGGTGAACTGACTCTGGTGGAGTATGGCAGTAACAATATTTTGGTATCTGTTCGAACTGAGTTTATGAACCCTCACCTTATAAGGTACACTTTGTTTGTATTGCTTGTATCATAACATTAAGAGACACATTATGCCACAATCAACATTTATTTTAGAGAAGATAAATTGAAATTATACTGTAAAACAGCCTGAAAAGGTTATAAAACTCAAGTCCATCACTCCTGGAGCAAATTTCTTTTTTTCATGTGCATCATGTCTTTCATTTCTTTTTATTTAGCAGTGGTTTGTGCCTGCTATACATGGCAGGATTTTTGACAGATCATTTTGAAACTAGGTTTCAGTGCATCTTTTATTAAATCTGTTCCGAATATGGCGCAGTCTAATGCTTTTTCACATTAGTTCTGTTGCAGTAAAATTTGTTAAAATCTGAAACATTTCACTATGACATAAAATAAAATATTGTGATGGTTTTAAGTATTTCACTTTGCTAGCTTTTCTAGCTTTGATATTGAGATCAGGGCATTGTGGGGGCCATATCATTACTTCTAGGATGCTTTTTCATTAAACTGAACAACTTTAAAAAATGTTGATATATATATATCTATATATATATCAACATTTTTTAAAGTTGTTCAGTTTAATGAAAAAGCATCCTTTTAAGCATTGAGGACTCCCTTAGTCCTGACCAAATCCCCCAAATCCATTTGGTGACATGCCAACCCAAAATTGCAAGAAACATCCATCATGCTTTACTGTTGCCTGTACACACTCATTATTGTATTTCTCTTTGATGAACTGGTTACTGTCAATTCTGATCTGATGGCACTGTTGGACATCATCTGATTTTGAAGCAAAGCAAGGCTGGATACTATGTTCCTCAAAGTTACCAGTTTTGTTTTTTAAAAGAACAGAAGATCTTGAAATCCCTTGACATGAAACTTTCACAGCCTCACCTATGTAGCAGAGTTTGGTTGTTCATAATCCAATTTTAAGCCTCCTACATGTCTGTTTCTATTTCAGTTAAGGGCCTGTTTGGTAAATGGTACTCAATTGTGCAAGTTGTAGTCCCCTATATTCTCTTCATTGTCTGTCAAATGTGTATTGGCATACGTATTTCTATGATTGTCGTAAGGCAAGCTCAGGGAAAATTCAACAAAAGCTGACTAAATTAAAAAAGAAATAAAATCAATCATCATACAGCTGGATAAAAGGATAAATTAGGCAAGAAGACAAGATACAGACAAGAAGGCTTGAGTAAGAATTGACAATCATTATCAAAAAGCTCCATAATACATACACGCAAAACGGAGATCCACTTGGATGGCTGTCCATCTCTACCTTACATGCCTGATTTCTGGAGTGCTGCAAATTTGTCTGAATGGTGCAGAAGCCACTGTCTTGTCTGATGAGGTGTGACTTTAACCCTTGTGCAGAACAAAATGTGCTACTGCACATTAGCTGAAAAAAAAACAATCCTATGGTAAACAAACTGGTGTATTTAGGTATATTTCTTAGTTTTGGATTAATGAGTCTGATAATAAGTAACAGTAAGGAGATTGCATGCATGTAAGTCATGCCTGGCCAAAAAAAAGTATATATGATAAAAAAAAAATATTGATTTACATAAAGCTGGAAAGGGGTATGAGGTGATTTCAAAGACTTTAGAACTTCACCGGTCTGCAGTAAGGCACACAATCTACAAATGCAGACCATTTGGGACGGTGGCTACTCTGATGAGTACTGTTGGGGTAATTCTGACTGGGTGACCCCTTCTTGGCAGTCAGGGTACTAAATAACCCTGAGTGGCAGCCAAAGGTTTGAAGGCACAGGATAACATGTTTTCATGAGTCTACAGTTCGTAAAACCTTAAACAAGCAAAGTGTCTATGGCAGCACATCACAAGGAAGCCACTGCTTCATAAAAATAACGTTGTTGCATGTCTGAAGTTTGCAAAACAGCACATTGACACTCCTTAATAGTACAGGTAAAATGTTTTGTGGACAGATGAAACTAAAATTGAACTATTTGGAAAGAACATTACAGTACATCTGGTGTACAAAAAGGCTCTGCACATCACCATGATAATATTGTCTCGACTGTAAAGTATTGTGGAGAGAACATCATGACTTGGGCCTGCTGTGCTGTATCATGGCCAGCTTACAATCCTTGTGGGCAAAATGAAGTGCATATGTGGTATGCATTGTCCAAAATAGCAAAGTAAGTATTAAGAGTATGCTTTTCTGTCACAACCTCCAGAGTACCCAGCTTTAATCCAATAAAAGAGCCTTTTGTTGATGCTGTTGCCAAAGCACATGTCAGCGTAGAAAATAGCACTAACCACAACAGACTGGTTGTAAGTCCACAGAAGTTTAGTGCACGCACCTCACCTTCCTGAGAAAGTACAAATGTCTCTGTCCTTTCTTGTCCAAGTACACACCAAGGTTTTTGTAAGTATCAGCAACCTTCACCTCTGCTCCACTGATAATGACTGGTGACAGGATGTTTTAGTTTCCTGAAGTCAATCTCCTTTGTCTTACTGATGTTGAGCTGCAGTTTGTTCAATGTGCACCAGCCAACAAAGTCAGAAACCAGCTTTCTGTATTCAGCCTCCTGCCCATTCCTGATACACCCAACGATGTCAAGTCATGTCAATTTTTTGTATAGTGCTTTTTACAATTGACAGGATTTATACTGTTCATGCAAACTACAAAAAATTACATTAGCTAAAAGTTATAACCATCAAAAACTATGGATATATAGGAGTTGTGTGCTTTCAACTTATGATGACATTCATCTCTACTTACTTATTAAATAGAATTTCTTCATTATTTATCACTATGGCTGTATAATCTTTCTGCAAATGTCATGTGTCAGAGTTTCTGAAGTCCAAGGAGTAGATGTTAAACAGGATCGGTGCTAATACAGTCCCCTGAGGAGCTCTGGTGCTACACATGACCATGTCTGAAACACAGCCCTGCAGTCACACAAACTCTGGTTGATCAGTCAGGTAGTCCAGGCTGTAGGTATTGGAAGCACTAAAGAAATAAAAAAAAATAATCATTAAAGTGCTGCCTGTTGTATCCAGATAAGAGTATATTGTGTCCAGCAGTTAGATAATGACATCCTCCACTCCAATACAATACTGATATGCAAACTGCAGAGAGTCCAGTTTAGCTCTCGCCAGTTGTCTCAGCTGGTCCAGCATAAGTCTTTCCAGTGTCTTGATCAGGTGGCTAATCAGCATGACAGGATGATAGATAAATTTATTGCTGCCAAGGCAGGGTCAACCAGCTATTAATTACAAGGGCTCAATTACTTTTCTACTACCTTTTTGAATGTTGAATGAGTGTGTTCAATAAAGACCTAAGTTACCTTTAATCTTGGTTATGTTTGTGTTTTGTTTATATTGTTGAATCTTACAATCTGTGTATTTGATGTAAAATGCCACCAAGACTTTGATTCGTGGCTTTAAATGATTATCCATGCCATCATGCATTTGCCTGTGTATGCTTGCAGTGTGCGTCTAAATGAAAGAAGACAGAGGGGAGTTTCAGATAACAAGAAGTTAGCTTACTTAATTGACATCAAGACCATCACAATTGGTAAGTGAAACTTTGTAAGCTAGCGAACAATACACAGTTATTTTATGTATAAAATTAAAATACATATTTATGTAAACAGATGAAACAAATGTACTTTCTAATGATAATCACTAACTACATTCACAACCCCAGTTCCAAAATAGTTGTTATGTATACACATACCCAGGGCGACTTGCATCAGCATATGGTCTCACAATAGGTATGAGGATCTCATCCCGGTACCTGATGGCAGTCAGGGTACCTCTGGCTAGCACATGGGAGGCTGTGCGGCCCTCTGAAGAAATGCCTCCCACACCATTAGTGACCTACTGCGAAATCTGTCATCCT
Organism: Microcambeva bendego; assembly: GCA_034509265.1. Classification (NCBI taxonomy): domain Eukaryota; kingdom Metazoa; phylum Chordata; class Actinopteri; order Siluriformes; family Trichomycteridae; genus Microcambeva; species Microcambeva bendego. The sequence goes on along the minus strand of JAYDZG010000005.1, from coordinate 9,325,231 downwards.
GGAGGATGTTGCAGGCAACAGAACATTCTCCACAGCGTCTCCAAGCTATGTCACGTCTGTTACATGCTCACTGTTGACCTACTCTGTATGTGAAGAGTACAGGGCGCCAATTGCAAATCTGTCAATCTTGGTGTTCTCTGGCAAATGCCAATCACCCTGCAAAGTGTAGGGTTGTAAGCACAAGCACAAGTGTAAGCAGAAACATGGATATTAGTGGCCTGCTGGAGGTCATTTTGCAGGGCTCTGTTCCTCCTGTTCCTCCTGTTTCTCCTTACACAAAAGTGGAGGTCGCTGTCTTGCTGCTGGGTTGTTCTCCTCCTACGGCCCCCTTTATGTCTCCTGGTGTACTGGCCTGTATCTGCTCCATGCTCTGGACACTGTGCTGACGGACACAGCAAAACCTTCTTTGCTGCACTACCTGAGCAACTCCTGTAGGTTGTAGACACAGCCCCAAGCTACCACTAGGGGGTGAGAGCATTGACAAAATGCATAAGTGACCAAAACATCAGCCAGAAAGGATGAGAACTGAAATTGGTATGTGGTCACCACCTGCAGAATAACTCCTTTATGGGTTGTCTTGCTAATTGCCTCTCATGTCTACCTCTTGTCTGTTCGATTTGCACAACATCAATGTTGCTTTCTAACTAGACAGGTTGATTTCACAGAAGTGTGGTTGAGCAAAGTACCACAGTTGCCTCCGCCTCCATGTATTCCCCCTTGGCCATTGTGTTTTTAAAGTGTTTCCTTTATTATGCATTTAAGTCATATCAATAAATATAACAAGAACACTATTTCATTAGCCAGACTCTACAGTGATAAATCATTTTTTCTTGTCATTAGTGGGCAACTACACTTCCACTACTTTGATAGCTTAGACAAATCAATGTATACTGTACTAGACTGACTAAAAACTATATAAACATGTTCTGGAATGGGCTGGACCCAAGAGCAGAGCTCCTGGTTTATTTATGTGTGTGAAATGTGATGTGGTATAACCAGGAATCTTTTTTTAAGTGTGCTTTGGTGTTCACAGTATGAGGGCTAATTAAAAGTGAGTATATTATTCTGTCTTTAGGACATTCTCAGCACAGACCTTGCAAGTTTCTGTCATATTTAGCAGGGGCGGCATTGTTGGCACAGCAAGTTGTCTCAGACTTGCTGGCTTTAACCACAGGTCATGTGTAAACAGCTTCCTTTTGGACCAGTTCAGAGTAAACAGAAGATATATTTTAAATGTATATTTAGTCATTAAGAGTAAAGTATCGGAGGACTTCCAGTTTGACTTGGTTGATGATGGCGGTATAGTTTACTATGGTGGTATAGTTTATAGTATACCAAACGAAACAAGATTCCCCAAATCTACTTTTGACTCAAACTCTCACTTAGAACTCAGTAATGAAACAGGGAGAAAGAATTTGAAAGAAAGACCAAAACCAACAATAAACTACTAACAGATAAAGAAGACGAAGAAAACATGTTGGAGGCAGATGACAGTGGGGCCGGTGGGTAATACATGGAGGCGGAGGCCACTGCGATACTTTGCTCCAGGTTAAGGGAAGTTGCAGGAGAAATAAAAACGAATCAAATCTGAACATTTTCGGCCTGGCTATATTCAAAGAGGAATTAAAAAAGGAAATGAAAGTAGAACTCGAACATTTTAAGCGATTCATTTTATTGATGAATTCGGAGCAATGAAATTGAAACGTGGAATACGGAGGAAAACACAGCTCTCCTGGAAGCACTAAAACAACAAACATTTCTACAGAAAAAGTTGACAGATCAAGCAGACGAAACAATATTTGCATATTTGACTTACCAGAGAACACAGAAGGTTCCTCCATGGTCATTTTTATGGATCAACTGTTTAAAATGGAACTTTCCTTGCCCAGTGAGATGGAACTGCAAATCCAGAGTAAAGAATTACAATTAATCAACATAAAATGACAAACTCATTGTATTAATCTTTTTGCAGATGACATCATAGTCAGGACACAAAATAAATGTAAACAAAACTCAAATCTTGGCATTTAATCATACCCCATCATGAGAAATTGGAAAGAGAGTTTCCAGATAAAGTGGGATGCAAAAACAATAAAATATCTTGGTGTTGTTATAACAAAACATCTTTCCCAGCTTTTTGAAACAAATTACAACCAAATTAATATGACAAACTGACTTAGAAAATTGGTCCATTTTACCACTAGATTTCACTCTCTTCTAATTTAACCATTGCCAAACCTTAAAGATTATTTTCAGTTTGCCCAGCTGGGACTGTTAGTTAAATGGTACGATGAAAGTTATAGTTCTAGGTGGACAGACATTGAGAAGACTGTACTCCAATTTCCAGTCCCTTATAGGCAATACAAAACTTTCGAAAACGTTACAATTAACCAAATCAGTACCCTCACAACCACATTGGAAGAAATGGATTATTTATGACACAACAGAAACAAATAGTCATAGGCAGACATAAATAAAAGAACAATATAACCTCAAATACAACTTTCTAATTTCGGCAGCCACCTCTGAAAAAATATGTGCGTGTATGTATGTGTATATGTACGAATGTATACATGCATGTATAGAATTGTCATAATTATATGTGATGAGTACCGTTTTTCTTATGTTTGACTTTATTTTATAATTTTTATAATTTTATATATATTTTTTCTTTTCCCTCTTTCATGTAATGTTCCAAATAGTTTGTTTCAATACTTGCTATATGTGTTATGATGTGCTAGGGTGGACACAAAGAAGAAGGGTGAAGGGTTACCCAGGTCGACTTGACACATAAAACCTGACAGACCCTAACCAGCTAATTTGCCTCCAGGCCTCCTAGTCTGTGGCTGACCTCTCTAAACGAGGCCAGTCGTTACCCTCTGTCCCTTCAATGTGATTCGATGCGAGGCGATGCACATATGAACAGTAGATCAAACAAAAGTCAATCATTCATCATTCAGTGGCGCGACAACGCACACTGGCTGAACACGGCTTTATAAAGACCTCAGCCAGGTGTGTGTGATAACGCCTAATGAGCTCCTAATAGGGGCTGTAGAGATTCGGAGGTGCTGGAAAGCAACAGCTACGCCACAATCCGCCACAGGACGTGGCATCAGTAGCCGTACACATTACAATATGTATATGTTCATTTTTGTAAAGAAAATCTAAATAAACATTTAAGTACAAAAAAGAGCAATATCATTGATGTCAGGGATGTTTAGTGCCAAGGAATGTTACATTCGTTGTTTGGGGTTATGTTAATTCATAAATAAATGATCATAAATCTAATGCATCAAAGTTAGTGGTGACCTATGACTTTTACCCATGTTGGCAAGTTTTATAATGCTACCTATTAAAATACCTTGAATTTAAATGCATTCACTTCTTTGTTAGTGGTGAAGGTGATCCCAGTATTCGGTGCAGGATGACTGTAATGCTGTACTTATTGAAAAGAAGTCATTTAAGCCTGCCTTTAGTTTACAAACAGTTGTACATCACTGTATTTCCTTGTTTATTTTGATGTTAAATGGAGCAAAATGTGCAAATTTCTTATTACAGTAAAGATTTTATACCATTTATTAGCAAGTTATTAAATTACAAGTAGTTATTACGCTATGAGTTGCTACAACATTATTATTACCAACCATGAATTAATGAATCAATGAATCAAATGCCTATAGCATCTTTTTTCTTCTTATTATTAATTTTAGTCGATTTGGTTGGTGGTTACAGTCTAGGGACTGTTTCCCATGACTTGAAAATTGACTGGCTGGAGTTGAATGAGACTGGACACAAGATGCTCTTCAGGGATAAGAAGTTACAGGTACTTGCCACATATTTGCCTTCAATACTGTATATATAATATAGAAAATAAATTACTAGTGACCCTACTGCTATGATTGCTCTTTTCTCAATATTAAAATAAAAATGTAACTCTTACTGTCAACCTGTTTCTGTTTAGCTTATTCTCTGTGACATTGAAAGCGGCTTGAAGACCACCTTGCTAAGCTGTTGCTCCTACGTGCAATGGGTTCCAGGCAGTGATGTGGTGGTAGCTCAGAACCATGACAATCTGTGTGTGTGGTACAACGTTGAAAGCCCTGAGAAAGTTACCGTGCATTCCTTAAGAGTGAGTTAGATCTTTATTTACTAATTAAAACCATATTTTTTAAGATGCGTATTAAAATCAGACAGCCTCACAATGACGTCTCATTCTGTTCACAAGTCAATTCGGGATTCAGGTCTGGAGAAAGTGTAGACCAGTTGATTCGAGGTACCCCAGTCTCCAGCAGTTGCTTCCTAATGATGCACAGTGGATTAATGATGTTTTTAAGTTGTATGAGCTTGTCACTGTACCACTCAAAGTTTTTTTGACTAGACACACCTGCCCAGACTGTAACACCTCCACCACCAAAGGCTTGTCTGGTGACAACAGTGGCTTTTGCATGGCACTCTCCTTGACACCTCCAACATCATTGGCGTCCATCCTTTCTGAACAGCACTGACGACCACTGGTCCCTCCTCCAGTGTAAAGGCTCCCTGGCCCATGTGAGATGATGATGTCTGTGACCGGTTGTGTGGTTAGGTACCCTTGCAGGTTATCTATCATGCAGACCATGCTTATGTAAACTTCAAGTGGTCTGACATGACACTTGGGTGCCCCAAGAAGCAGAGCGACAGCAACCCAATATCCCTGATCACCACAAGTTTATATGACTAAGAACCTCCAAGCACTGCTTAATTGTCTATTTTTAAGTGGACAGTTCCAGTCCCGGAGGTCAAATCAGAGGCAGCCAGAATCAAACATGCAGCGGCAGGAAATCCAATAAACATTAGCTCATCCCAGACACCAGGACTGGAGCCACGCACCCCTAGTTTGAGGTCTTAATCAAAAGCCTGACTAAATAAATATGTTTTTAACCTAGACTTAAACATTGAGACTGCGTCAGAATCCCGAACAGAGGCAGGGAGATTATTCCAATGTTGGGGAGCTTTGTAATAAAATGCTCTTCCATCTGCAGTGATAGTTTTAATTCTAGGAACTATAAGTAATCCTGCACCTTGTGAACAAAGTGAGTGTGCTGGGTTGTATTGCTCAGTAAGCTTACTCAGATACTGAGGAGCAAGAGCATTAAGCGCTTTATACATTAGCAAATTTTAAATGCAGCTCTGCACTGAAATTCTAAATAAATTATTCATGTTCGGGCTGGGTTAAATATTCCTGATTTACAGTGCATCCAGGTTTCCTAAATGGATTACATTCATGTTTTCCTTTCAATATTTTACACACATATATAAAAAATAAAAATCTTCAAAAATCAAAAGTTTTAACAGTGTGCCATGACACTCGAAATTGAGCTCAGGTGCATCCAGTTTTCACAGAAAATACTTCATTTGTTTTGACAACTGGATTGGAGTCCACCTGTTGTAAATACAGTTGTTTGCCCATGATTTTGAAAGGCACACAACTGTCTATATATGGTCCCATAGTTGACAGTACATGTCAGAACACAAACCACGAAATTATCTGTAGACCTTGGGGACAGGATTATATCAACACACAGTTCTGGGGAAGGGTACAGAAACGTTTCTGCAGCATCGAAGGTCCCAGTGAGCACAGTGACCTCCATCATTCATTAATGTTAGAAGTATGGAACCACCAGAACTCTTCCTAGAGCTGGCCACCCGACTAATCTGAGTAATCAGGGTAAAAGGGCCTTAGTCAGTGAGGTGACGAAGAACCATGTGGCCACTCAGACAAAGCTTCAAGAGAGAAGAACCTTTTCTTCTGTATGAAACCAATCAGGGCTGTTTGGTTTTGTGGCTAGATGGAAGCCACTTCTCAGTAAAAGGCAAAAGACAGCCCACTTGGAGTTTGCCAAAAGGCACCTAAAGAAATCTCAGACCATGAGAAACAAAATTCTCTCGCCTGATAAAACAAAAATTGAACACCATGTCTGAAGAAAATTAGGAATCGCCCATCACCTGGCCAGTACCTTTCCTATAATGAAGCATCGTGGTGACAGCAGCATCCTGTGGGGTTTCTTTTTGGCAGGATGAACTGGGAGACTAGTCATGGTGGAGGAAAAGATTAATTCAGCAATGTACAACCTTAAAGAAAACCTGCCCCAGAGCACTTTGGATCTCAGACTGAGGTTCACTTTACAAGAAAACAACTACAGTATGCACACTAAGCACACAGCCTATATATCAAAACACTATCTTCAGGACAACTCTGTGAATGTTCATGAATGGCCCAGCCAGAGTCCAGACTTGAACCTGATTTAACACCTCTGGAGAAATCTGAAAATGTTCACAGACACTCCCCATCCAACCTGATGGAGCTTCAGAGAAACTGCCCAAAATAGGTGTGCCAAGCTTTTAGCATCAGTCTGGTCCATGTGCTAGGTGACCTGTAAGGGTACCTGACCACACCACCAGTCACAGGCGTCATCATCTTGCATGGACCAGTTAGCATGCTAGACGAGGCACCAATGGGCCTCAGTGCTTTTCACTGATTTACCTTTGGTGGTGGTGGTGTTTTAGTATAGGCAGGTGAATGGTATAGTGACATACTACCTGAAAAAACATCATTAGTCATTGTGCCTCTTCATGAACAACACAGTCCTAATTTCATTTTTGTGGATGACGATTCTCCAGCATCATTAGGAAATGGCTGCGGGAGACTGGGGTACCTTGAATTGACTGGCCTGCACTTTCTCCAAACCTGAATCCCATAGAAAACCTATGGGATAAGCTAAGTCGCTGTGTAGAGGCTCGTAACTCTATACCCTAGAACAGAGGTCACTAATAGGCGGACCGCGGTCCGGGTCCGGACCCAGACGTTGTCCAATGCGGACCCAAACCGATAAACT
>JAYDZG010000005.1:9037426-9047542 GCA_034509265.1 Microcambeva bendego | reverse complement strand
CTAGACACTTTTTGTTAATCATTTATTATTTACTATTAATGTGCTAAATGTTTACCTTCTGCTTAAGTTTGTGCACATAAGTGTAGATGTTAAAATATACATGCTTTTTTGCTTGTGATATGTTGGGATCAGAAGCTATTTACACACAAAGTTACCTACTTACCTACAAGTAAGTAAAGACGGTTCAGTGCTAACATTTACATTTAATTAACAAATAGATTAAAGAGTACAGTGTGCTATGTATCTTACTACACATCTGAAATACTTTTCATTAAAATAAAAAAATATACTCAAAATTATTCCTTCACAAAGCCTGATGGGTGGAGAAGTAAAATGCTTTAACAAAGTAGTTTTAAATGAATATTAATGATTGTTGAATACATTCCCAATAAACAAGGTTAAAGAAATGTGCAAAACAAAATATTATAGACCAATAGATTTTAGACCTAATTGAGCTGTAAAATGTGCCAGTGGTAAGATAACAAAAAATATAATAATATTTAGCGACATAAAAAGTATGTAGACACTTGTAATAATGTTTCGTTTGTACATTCTTAGGAGATCACACAGCCAGTGTCCTTCTGGGGCTTCAAATCAGGTTCCTTTACAGGCTTTATATCCTCCTCCGGCTTTGGTTTGGATTTTTCCTAGAACCAATCAGTGGATTGCTATTAGTAATACATCATATATGTCAGTTTCTTTAAAACCTGATACATTTTGTAAAACATGAAAAACATTTTGGACAAAGCATCTGATTGGTAAATGGTTTCACTGATCAATTATGCAGAAGCCTATTAAACGTTGGGACAGCATGGAAAATTCCAATTATATAAAAAAAACATTTTTCATTTCTTAAATGTACTTTGACTTTATTTCAATTTAGATCTTTTGAAACTGGAATATATAAAGTTTTGTTTGGTCTACTTTGTTTTATTTATTAATAATCTCTAGCTCCTGTCTTTCAGGCATGCATCACATTTTGTTGGACGGTTGAGAGAGTAAAGCATTTACCAATTTGTCCTTGGCAGTTCTTGATGCCATGCAATGATTACAATTACCTGTCTGAAATCACCTTGGTATTCAGTTTTTCACCTCATTACTGGCCCTAAATGTCCCATGTCTCAATGTTTGTTTTGCAGGACAAAGACAGGCATGAGGGATGAGATAAATTAAGAAGTGAAATGAATTTGAGCAGACAACACATGAAATTTACCAGGTTCAAACTGTAAGCAATAAAATCAAAGTCAAAGTAAATCTAAGGAACACTGCATTTTGTTTTTGCATTTTCCATAATATCCCATCTTTTTCTGCTTCTTTCCTGGGGTTGTCGAAAAAGCTGGGACAACCTTAGGTTATTTTGTTGTTCTTCCTGCAAACACATTCTCTACTGGAAACAGTCAGGACTGCAATCATTATACCTTCACCTGTAACCAATTCATTTAATAATTGTGTTTTTCAAGATGGTGTAATTGTCCAAACTCTTTCAAGCATGTTGCAGGCAGCAAAATTGTATTTGTTTACAGTTACCAAAAATGGTTTTAACTCCATCCAATGTCCCAAGTATTACCAGAAATAAAGGACTTTATGAGCAATAACTATGTATAAGTTATACCTTATCATCTTTTTGCACTCTAGAGAGATCAAACGTGGCATAGACCTCAGAAGAACACTGGCTATTAACAGATGGAAGCTCAAAGGTGATGGGCTCTGCCAGGCCGTAACTCGCCTTCAGCTCCAAAACAGGTGCCTCTGCTGGAACCTTATGGAAGTATCTAGAAGGAAAAGATTAAAACCGCTAAATCACTGAATGTTTAATAGCCCCCACCAACTGTGTAGTATATTCACAACAATTGCTCACCTGAAATCTTAATCTAGTGACTACATATGTTAAATCCTAACATCTCTGCAATGTTGAAAAATCATTTTAAAACTCCTTTACATACAGTGGAATTTGTCCTCCGCATTTTAACCCAATCCGTGCAGTGAAACACACATATAGACACTAGTGAACACTAGGGGTCAGTGAGCACACATGTCAGGAGCAGTGGGCAGCCCTAGCCACGTAGTCCGTGAAGCAGTTAGTGTTTGGGTGCCTTGCTCAAGGGCACTTCAGTCATGACATGTCGGCACTAGGATTCGAATCAGCAACCTTCCGATCACAAGCCCAGTACTCTAACCACCAGACCATGGCTGCCCCTTAAAAGCAAACTGCTTGCTAACTCAATTGTATATTAAACTGCAATACAGTTGGGTAGCTGCCCCCTGTCCCTCATCCATCAGTACAACAGATTAGAAGATATTCAAGAAGGAAGTTTGTGGAACCACACAACATTTCATAATGTATTCTCAAACTAATGTTAAGAAGGGGAAAGCATAAGCCAGCAATCCCTTAAAACCTGCACTTAAACAATGTAGGAGTGTCATTCATCATCATGTCGTTTAAAATTGATATACCAGCACAATAATTAAGCAACTATGAATCTGAGAGAAAACAGAAAATAACAAAACGGGGCTAACTGGGCTAATTTTTTTTTTTTTTCAGGAAAATTGTCTTGCTGTGTCTTATGATAAACAAATAGAGCATCGCTAACGGACAAAAACACATTTGAAATAAACAAACACCAGAAATGAAACTGGTGTGGGGGACCACACAATCTCACATGCAAGTCACTTAAAGTATATCTGACTGTCAACGTGAAACATGGCATACGCAATATTTTTGTCCATACGCGACTTTTGTACATGAGGCCCCTGATCTCGAGAAATACGTAGACAGCTGCATCAGCTGAGCACCCCGATTACTCAATTATTCTAATAACTAAAAAAATGTAACACTGATCAGATTTACTGCGGTGACATGCAAGATAACGCAGTGTATTACAGTACAGATCGAACAAATAAATGTTTGTGGGATAATATGGGCCTGTGTATACACTCACATGAATCCATTTTCCCGCTGACATTTCTCCAAAGTGTTCCTGACAAGGCTGCCAAGCTTTGTGAAGAAGAGTTGTTCAGAGGGCTTTGCAGTACTACCTGGGCCTTTGGTGTGACGATATTCTTTGCACAGCATCTCTGCTTGAGAGTAACCTAAATAACAGTAAAATTTAATAAACTACTGCCGAAAGCTTTTTTTAAAGGCAGTATAATAAGCATCTGTAGTAATAATTCAAGTGCTCACATTGTTCAGCTTCCTGTAGGGATCTAATGGCTTCTCCGCACTTGTCACTTGCAAGGAGTGTCTGCCCATGGTAGCACTGTGCCTATGATGGATTTCAACAAAACATTGTTGTTTCATAGATTTTATTCATCCATAGTTGTTACAATTAGAGTTCATTTTAGGGCTGCAGCTACAGAATATTTTTGTAATAGAGTATTCTATCAATTATTCCAGTTGAGAATTGAGAAATCGAATAATAAATATATTTTTTCTTTAATAAAGAGCAAAAATAAATACATGTGCGATAAAAAAAAATGTCTCTTAAAAATTGCATATTTTATTTCTTGCATAACACAGTTTAAAGAGAACATTCATAAATAACAAAAACAAATAAAATAGATCCAATTCAAATTACTTTCAAAATGTATACAGGCAATCTCAAATGGGCAATAATAATTATAAACAATAAAACATAATCATAAACTTTAGTTTGTGCTTTCAGAACTAAAAGTTTCTCAGTTCACACACAACAAATCAGAATATGGAGAGTTTAGCGGGAAGTCCTGGAAGTGCGGAGGTTTAAAAAGGCTGATTTGGATAGAGACTTCATAGAAGGTTCGAATGAGAGCAGGGGGTTGAACAGAACACCAAGATTTTGAGCCCAGCTTGAAGACTTAACTGACAAATTGCCAATGAGAAGGGGAATGTTAAGGGAAGAGGAAAGTGCTCTATATTAAGCAGCAGGAACTTTGAATTGGATACATGAATTGAGTGAGGAGGAAATAAGAGAGATGGTTCAAAGGCAAGGTAGAGTTTAGCATCATTGGCATTGCAGTGAAAGTTAAAACCGTGTTTGGATATGATAAAACCAAGTGGAGAAATGTAAATAATGAAAACCAAATACCCCAATACAGAGCCTTGTGGTATCCCTTCACCAAACCAGTGTCGGAAACATTATTACACAAACAAATGCAGAAATGGGTATTGGATAAGTAACCAGGAAATAACAGTGCCAGAAATTCCAATATCAAACAGATGAGTAAGAAGGATGTTGTGGTTAACCAAAAGCAGCAGCGAGATCTAGAAGAAGAATTGAGACAAAGTTGAGTAAAGTAATAGATCGTTCAGCATATAGTAGAGTATCAGTGCTATGCTGTAAACAAACATTAGATAGGAAAGTATCTAATCAATTATTTGTGCTCAGAAAGTCATGAGAAGCTTCAACTTTTCCAAGAACCTTAGAAAAAAATGGAAGATTAGAGATTTGTTATTTAATATGAATCGGTCCACACCCAGTTTATTTAGAAAAGGAGTGACAGCTGCCGTTTTAAGATCAGAAGGGAAAGAGCGAGAGTGAGAGTATGAAAAGATGGCCAATAGAAGCAGCTCTGATCGAGCTACAGGATTGTAGAAGTAGTGTAGGGATGGGGTCAAGAAATTAGGTAGTGGGTTTTGAAGTGAACAAGATCTTTTAGATATCAGAAGAGTTGATAGCAGAGAAAGATGACAAAGAAATGAGAGAAGAGGGTGAAGGGACAGTAAACAAAGTACGATTAGAAGAGATATAAATAGTTGAGGCCTTGTCCTTGAAAAATGCCAAAAAGGGAATTACAAAGCTCTAAAGTAGTGGGAAAGTAATACAATTTATTGAACTGTGCCCCAAAAGTCCCCAATTTAAGTACTTTTGGTGTGTAATGCCGCCTTCAGCTTTTTCACATCGGCCCACACCATGAACACATTGTGCAAAAGTACATTTAACCAGTACAAAACACAGATTTATTTAGTTGTATGGATTAAACTATTCCTCAATACAAAAAAAATGCATAGAAGATTTTTGTAATCAATTTACTGGAGGAATCATTTTAGTCATACTTACGTTACCCTGAAATGTACTATGTAGGTAAAAATGTGTGAGCTTTTTGGGACACTACAGGAAAGAATGTTCAACAGCAAAGAAAGAGGTGTAAGGTTAAGAAAGTGGAGATGAGAGTGACAACAATGAACGTGGGAACTAATAGTGGTGAAAGGAGAGAGCTAGCTGATAAAGTGATTGGTGAAAATTAACTGTGATCTTCAAAGAGACAAAGAGCGCAGAAATGAGCACTAGCAAACGAGCAAAAACATTACAGTGCCCAAAATCACTGGGAATCAGTCACAAGCTTACATATCCACTGAATACCAAATAGGGGCAATTTAGAGTATGCTCATTTGTATGCTTTTGGTAAGTGTTTTTATAATTAAATTCATTGGTTTGTTAGTTTGGCTTAACTGCTTACATTTTATTGAAACATTTTACATACTTCTGTTAAACCAGTTAAGCACAAGAAAATGACTTACATAAGCCATGTAAAAGTGGTGCTTCAATTGAAGGTACTTTCTCCACTTACTGCTGTACTCTGGATCCAAAGTGTTTAGACAATGATCTAGTTTAAAAAAAACAAAAACATTTACCTAAGCATGTCAATCTTTTAGGCAAACCTGCATACTTTTCATTTGTTTTTGTTTTTTTAAATGTTAACTAATGCTTACCAGCCTTTTGATAGTAGTTTGCTGTCTCAAATGACAAAGCTGCAATAAGACCAGCATTATGCTTTTGCTCAATTGCACGAGCGATGGTCACTGAAAAGAAAAAAAGAATAGGTTATTAGTTTTACATGTATGTTTTTTCATGCAATATCAATAGGGTGGAGAAGGTAAATACAGGGAATGTTCCAAACCTTCTTGAGCCTCTGCTTGGCTCTGCACAATATAGGTTTCAATGACCCTGGGCTCCAAGTCTCTGCCTTTTTCAGCTGGTGTGATCAGACGAGGAATTTGAATTTCCTTTAAAAAATATTATCATATTCTTCACAATGCGAGAAACTACAACATACCCATTAGTCAGCAAATGGTTGAAGTTTTCATTTTAGTATTTTAAACAATCTGCAAAACACACTTACCTTTAGATACTTAAAAATTCCAGCAGCAATTTTTAAACTTTTATGAACATTTTTTGCCTCATCCTCAGTGATGCTGTAATAAAAGTGACAGAGTTGTCACCATAGGATTATGTTGTTTTTAAACATTTAGTCCACCTATTAATTAATTTTTTAATAAAGGTATATACAAATTGACCCACTTTTCTTTTCCTGCAAGCCGTGATGCAAATTTTGCATACCAAATAGCAATGTTAAATCCCATGGATGCCAGTTCGAACACAGCATCTTGATTAGCACTAAAAACAAAATTATAGGAATTATTGTTAACATTGCAATACAATAATAAATGTTCCAGAAATATTCTAATCACATTTATACTTGATGAGAATTGAGCATAAGCAAATACACTACTCACAAAAAGTTAGCGATATACTGCTTTTGATGGACATTTTAGGAAAACATAAAAAGTTCACACTAAAGAGATATGATATCATGAACGTAGGGCATTTCAGTAGAAGAATACAATGGTAATTTCTTCATCTCAAACAATTTATTGAAACAATAGCCAACAACAGTGGTTGGTATACCGCAACAAAAATGTAAATGTCTCAAATGGCAATGTCTCAATCAACTTATTGTCTGCAAAGACATGACAGTCCACTTTTCTCTTAAGGGCAGCCCTCAGGTCACTGTAATTCTGGGGTGCAGAGTTACGGGCCTCTATATGGTGACTCTGATGAGCTAGAGCATTGTCATCTATGAAGATGAATTTAGGCCTGTGTTGTTCATGCAGAGGCACAATGACTGGATTAATGATGTTATTCAAGTCGTATGGGTTTGTCAATTGACCATTGTACCACATATTGATTAGACACACACTGTAACATCATTTGTAGGTGTTGTCTTTGTCTCATGATGTCAAAATGTGAACAGCATAATGAGAAGGACTGTTTAAATAACACTTCTAATTAAACTAAGAAAAGTATTGGTTTATTCATGGATCAAACACCTGTTGTAATTTGTGCCGTTAGGCTCCTCGTTAGAGAACAGTTCATTGTACAAAAAGTACTGAAAAAAAAGTTGACATATGCATTCAAAAGTGCAGCCCATGAAGTTCACCTGTAAAGGTTAGAGTGCATTTAGGCTCATCCTGAAATTTCCATCGAAAGCCAAATATCCCGAACTTTTTGTGAGTAGTGTATGTTTCTATATATAACATAACTTCAATACTTTTATTTTTTAATACCTAGGAGTGTTTCCTAACAAAGTGTCAGTCCACCTGAAATTCTGAATGAACCTAAGCTTGTTTTCCTTTGTGGTACCATCGAATGACTCAATAAAACCTAAGCAAAACAGTCAGAGACAAAAAAGATTAATTTCTAAAACAACATAAGTACATTAAACAATGAAGAATCAGCTAAATTAGCATGCAGAGCTCTAGAAATGTTATGTATCAGGGACAATAATTAAGTGTTCAAATAAGTGTTTAGATTTTTCTTTCTAACACCACAGTTAAAGTTAAAATAAACATAGACAAGCATTCTAAACTACATATTCAAAAACAACTTGACACACAAACAAATAGTTACAGGCACCAAAAGAAAGAAAAAAACTAACCCTGTAAGAGGGAGAAATATTCATCAGAGGCTTTCTTCATAATCTCTGGAGTGCAAGTGGAATCTATGAACATGTCCAAAAGCCTTGCCCTTGTTGTTCTCAAATCACTACAACACAAACAAAATCAATAAAAATAATCAATAATCTTACATTTATGGATACATTGTGCTAGGGTTGTAATGGCAACTGCTGTCACAATCATTTAGCATAATTAATACTGAGAACTCTCAGTGGTTAGTTAAATGAAATTCTGAGGAACTTAGTCAAGTCAAGTCAATTTATTTGTATAGCGCTTTTGACAACAGACATTGTCACAAAGCAGCTTTAGGAGTTTAGGATCACCAGACCAACAGGTGCCCATCCTTCTTTGGTGAACTGGAGAATATTGTAAAAACAAACAGGATTTAAAGAGTTCATGCCAACAACAACAAAAAAAATACATCAGAATAAAAGTTATAACTAGCAGAAACTTCATGGATATATATGAGTCGTGTGCTTTCAACTTATGAAGACATTCATCTCTACTTACTGTACTTACGTACATATTAAGTGTAAAATGTGTTTGCATACTTTTGGCCATATGATGTAAGTTGTAAAAGAATAAGTTGTGATTTGCAGACCATCATGCAGGAAACCTACTTGCAGATTTTATTGGCAGCTGAACTGGACGCTACGCCATACAGATTGAAAGACACTGGTGATGTCGCTTTCAAAGGATTTCGATGAAACCAGTGTGTCATTCTGAGGCAGCTACACCTTTTGGTTAGAGAACAATTGTATTAGCATTGCTGAAAACAAACACAACAGTTAGCTTATTATTAACAACTAGTGATATTAAACTATATTGTAATTAAAAAGCTAGAATAAAGGATCCTGTAATGTAAAAAAAAAACTATTTTTGAACAGAGCTGTGGTATGACGATGTAGTTACGTGACAGGATACTGTTCAAGTGTGAGGTAAGCTTTGCTTCTTTGGAGATAATTAAGTCTGTGTGTATTTTGGTACTTAAAGTTTTGCCAGATTGACCCAATATACTGTATAGTTAATGCTTGTTTTAATGACATAAGGTCAGTAAAGTAAAGTTAAAGTAAGTAACAAGCTAAGTAATGAGACTTCTGTAGTAACAGTAGTGGTGTACTTATTATTAGCTAGCAGTTGTTAATGATTTTGTGCATGCTATTGTATATAATGATCACAATCATGTTTATGAAATGTTCATGAAATTAAAAACAGTGGCATTGCCATTTTTCTGTAACTTATAACAGTTAAAACTGAGCGTCACTGAATTTGTATTCATCAAATTGATGTTCTCAACTACATTACTAAAGACTAACAGAGGCCAAATAACGGCCAGTATATAATAAATAAATAAATATATATATTTATAGCTGCTTTTCATCATTATAACTTCGGTTATCCAAGAGTTTAGTCTCGTCATGTAGTTACTTTTATTACTCAAGTAAATTAATTTGTTTATCAAAATCACAGAAACATTTTAATCAACAGGATACCTGAGGGCTGTGTAGATGGAATTATTGTTTTAACACTTCAACTTGCATCTTGTTAAGGCAACTAAGGATATTGTATATGTCCACTCACTTTTTCTCTGTCACTGCCAATGCATGAGGTAAATATCAAACTATATCTACTCATTTTAGATTATTGTTTTAATACCAACATTTGCTGTTTATTTACAGGGTTTCCTAACTTTCAGGACAAGCCAATGCATGTTAACATTTCTTTTTTGTTCTTTTCTTTAAAACTATTGTTGATGATATATATAAGTAATATGATTTTTTTTTGTATACATATATCCTTAAAATATATAAATCGTTACAAGGATTTTACCAAGTAAATATTACAAGTTATTTTTTCATTGTACACCCCAGTGTTCCAGACAGCCATTTACAAAAATCAAAACTCTTTTAAATGTCATTAGTATTGTACATTTTTGTTTTTCAACCAGTTTTCTCACCCATGCAAACACACTGACATCACACACCCACATATTAAGCCAGTTATCTGAGGAAAGGTGTTCAACCTCCACCTTTGTCCTTTGTAACAGAAATGATGCAAAAAATAGTATTAGAAATATTAAGTAGAAAATATTGAACATCTCTCATTTTAACAAGAGGAGGTTTATTACGACTTTACTTTGATTTTAATCTTGAAGCAAAAGGCCCAGAAAAGTGGTCCCAATACGCCATTGTACCATCGTACTGTACTGTACTAACTTGCTGTGGTTTTCACACTACATGATTGAGCATTAATAGGTGGTCACACATTGTACCAGAGTACCAGAATACATCACATAGAAGTCTGTCTGGTCTCCCTAACTCCGTTTTGTCACACACACACACACACACACACACACACACACACACACACACACACACACACACACACACACACACACACAC
>JAYDZG010000005.1:8794775-8805586 GCA_034509265.1 Microcambeva bendego | reverse complement strand
GGACAGGAAGACTGGTAGTAACTCAGGGATGGCTTGCCATATGAATTATTTCGGCTGCTCCTATTAGAGGTTGCCACAGTTGATTGTGGTTCGCATTATTGATTTTGGCACAGTTTTTATGTTGGTTGTCTTTCCCAACGCTACCCTCCTATTTATCCGGGGTAGGGAGCGGCATTACAACACACTGGTTTGTGTTTATTATATTTTATGAGACATTGGTCTGCCATATGGGACTTCAAAAATAGTTCAATAAAGTGTCTGAATAGTTTTGTGAATAAGGTTTTTTTTTATTTTTGAAAATCATATATTTGGATTTTTTTTCACTGCATTCTGGGTGATCGTTTCACTTAACTTTTAGGCAACTCACAATAAACTAATAGAAGAACTCAAATTTGTGATTTTATAAACAAAAATACTTGTAAATGCATGACAGATACTGGTCCTACAAATAAACTGCTTAATTCTGGAAATTAGAGGCCCCTTTGTCATATGCCGATATTTTCAGTATTTTTCAGCATTTACCAGAAACCTTTATCCATTGTTTTCCCGTTTCTCATTTTCCTTCACATTTTTAGTTATTGAGAATTAAATTTGAAATTTTGGTCAAGGTTCACATAGCACTATGCATGCTCACCACCTGTAAACAAATAGCGGCATTCAACAAAAACTTAAATCAATAAAATGCAATAAAGTTCATTTTGGAGATCCTATTAACCACCATTACGATCCTTCTGTGTGACGGTTGTTTTTTCAGCTGGATTTTCAGCATGTTTGATGACAGGCTGTTTAGGCAGCCCTAAGTGTTCACATAGTAGTCTTTCAGTTGATGTAAAACCAAGTGAAAGTCGCCTGAAAGATTTCTTTCATATGATCAAATGTATTTGGACATTTGGACACTTAATTTCAAAAATAAATGTGAATATGTTTTTTCTGTATGATCGTTCAGCTGTAACAACAACCTCTTTTCTGAGAAGGCTTCTCATAAAAAAACTAATGAGAAGTATGTATCATGACTTTGAACAGGTAAAGATAGTTAGCACTAGAGTGTTTTTATTTCAATATTTTCTTCATGTCTTTATAGACCTTGCTTTATGCACGCGGGCACAGTAAGGTTGAAAATGAAAGGGCTTTCCCTGATTTGGAAGCATATATAGTGAACCCCCACAAATTTGTGGTCCAGGGTTTGCAGATTCAGTCTTTCGTGGATTTTTCAGCACTTAAATCATCTGCATTTTATGGTTTCATTGTGGCAGTATATACATTTTCATGGATTTAATGCTTAATTATTTAGAACAAAATCATTTCCTCATTTCGTAACATAAATATTACCAAAAAATCAGGTGAGTCTACCCTACTTACACCAATGAAAACTTGCTTGGATGAATGACAGCACATACATTTTGTGGTAATATCAGTACAGTGATACAAGCCGGTCTAGGGTTAGTGGTGTAATAATGTAATTGTTAGGAAACGCGGAAGCCAAGCGCAAACGTTCTCCCCACACATTACATTGACAGCTCATTCGCCCCACTGATTGCCTGGCTCTCTTATTCCGCCTTTTCCAGCAGTTGGACGCCTGAGAATTGCAAGTGTTACGCTAAAATTCTCAGCCCTCGAGCTATGTTTACTTCGCGTGCTACCTACATGCTGTTATTATAATAAAGGAGAAGAATTATCTGCCATCTCGTGCTGCCCATCTTTGTTCTGTATTCTCCCTCCTCGCCGTCTGATCAGTCATCTACCTGGGTTTCCGCCATTCCACTGGCTCCTCGCCTCGCACCGCCAAATTACCGTAACCCATACATCGTGCTCTTGCAGGATCGGATCCACTGCCCCACTGTTTTCTTCAGACTTCATCAGCCCACCAAGGACTGGTCAGTACCTGTTCTTTCACTCCCTGGCAACCCCACTGCCCTCTCCCACCGTTTTTTTCCATCTGACAGAAATTCCCTCAGATCCACGTTATCCTTTTGCCATTATCTCTCCCCCCGGACTTTCTTTCCCCATGTTCAGTTTTTTGGCCCACTTGAAGCTGCGGCCTTTTTACCCCCACCAGTCATAAAGACCCAATTCATTATCCCTCAGTAAACTCCGTTCTTTGCATATGATTTTGTGTATATGTGTGGTTGTTTTTTTTGGTGTTCCGGACTTGAGTTCCTTAACAGGAATGTAATAGATATCTCTAAACTGTTTTAGCTGAAAAGCTAACCAACAGGTCGAGTGCTGTTATTTAAGAAAATACTTTTAACAAAACTGCTTTATTAACTGAAGCATCTGTTTGCATGAAAAGGTCTTGAACCTGCGTCCTTTGGATTACTAGACCTGTACCTTAACCACATGGCTACAGCTGGCTACAATGTTGATCTTAGATGTTCCAGTTCTGGATGTGATAAACTCCGAACAAGAGATTTAAATTGTGATCCTTAAACAGTCCTGTATTTGACAGTAATTAAATAGCAATGGTTTCTTCTGTGTTTATTTACATTTTGCATTTAGCGGAAGCTTTTCCGAAGCGACTTACAGTATATAATATAAGCAACTTTTTTTGTAAAACTTTGAATATGCCTCCAAAACCTCCAGAGATGCGCCACAGGGCAGCAGCTAATAAACAGCAAGGATAAACGAATTATGCCCTCACATTGGCTACTTTATAAACATCCCATCTCTAACATTGCAATCAATGACAATGGTTGTAATGTGAAACTACATGACCCATGATACAATGGGTGATCATGTATAATCAATCAAACTGCACTGTGTAGGTGTGTGTCACCAGCATATTAAGGAACACACCTGGACATCATTCATTTATTATGAATAATCTGGGCTCCAGGCTAACTTTTTTCACTGGTCACACTGGTGTACCTAACATTTTTTTATTAAGTGCACCAGCACAAAGGTTAGGTCCACCCTATTTTTACCACATCACATTTAACACCACAATTTACAGATTAACTTTTTGAAAAGTTGCTGTTCATTGACAAAAGTTACTTGTATATTAACAAACAATCTGGTCAATATGAAGTTCTTTATTTGAAGCACAATTCTATATACAGTGGTGCAAAAAGGTATTTAGTCAGCTGATTGTGCAAGTACTCCTACTTAGAAAGATGAGAGAGGTCTGTCATTTTCATCACCCCGCTCTCTGTAAGTCATTCATCAGGTCCCTCCATGTATTTCTGGGATTTTTGCTCACTGTTCTCATGATCATTTTGACCCAACGCGATGAGATCTTGCGTGGGGCCCCAGATTGAGGGAGATTATCAATGGTCTTGCATGTCTGCCATTTTCTTACAATTGCTCCAACAGTTGATTTATTCACACCAAGCCTATTGTGGATTCACTCTTCCCAGCCTGGTGCGGGTCTACAATTTTCTTCCTGGTGTCCTTCGACAGCTCTTTGGTCTTGCCCATGGATGAGTTTGGAGTCTGACTGTTTGAGGCTGTGAACAGGTTTGAGGCGGTGTCTTTTATACAGATAATGAGGTCAAACAGGCGCCATTAATACAGGTTATGAGTGGAGGAATGAAGAGCTTCTTAAAGAAGAAGTTACAGGTCTATGAGAGCTAGAAATCTTGTTTGGTTTTGGGTGACCAAATACTTATTTTCCACCATAATTTACAAATATATAATTTAAAAATCCTACAATGTGATTTCCTGGATTTTTTTCCCTCACTTTGTCTCTCATAGTTGAAGTGTACCTATGATGAACATTACCGACCTGGGGCTATCCCAGCTCTTCAATGGGCCAAAGGCACAAGGTAACACCCTGGATGGGGTGCCAGTCCATTGCAGACTTTATGAAATTAATGCTGTTAATTTTTCCCTAGAGTTTTCAAAGGATTTTGCACATTACATATGATAAGTTATTAAGATGTTTAAATTACACCCGCCATTCAAATGAGCTCAAAATACATTTCCACTTGAGTATTTTAGTATGTGTGAACATTAACTGAGGAGTCATTTTCAAATTTATTAATTCATCAAATTAAATAAAAATGTAAGAAATATCAAAAGCTTATCAACCTGCACCAGTATTAAAAACACCTAGAATTAAAGCAACAGTAGTGTTTCTGTTGGCATGTACCAGACACCACAGCAGTTATGTTTTTTTGGAATCAATGACTCTTGACCACCAAATAACCTGCCACTGGTTTGTGGCTTGGCTTGTGTGAGCTTTCTAAAATACTTTAACTTCATCTTTCTGGTCATAACGGTTTGGCCATTATTAAAGTCATTTCTGCTGCATTTAACACATGTATTACAGATATAGACATGTGTTACAACTACCATCAGCCCAACATTGAATATATATCTCTGGCCATGACATGCACAATTGTTAAAAAAGAGACGTTGGTGTGCACATTTTAAGAGTTGATTCTGATGTTTTGACTAATGATTGTACAAGCAGTTTACAACTTTTCCCCATTAAACATCTTGGCTCAGTCTTAATCCAGTGATACTTTTTACATGCTGGTGCACACTGCACAAATATGTTAATATATTGTATGAAAATTGGCTTATAGGGTAAGTGTGTGCTACTCCTTGTGTTGCAGGTTGCAAATGATAGAATAGATAGAATGTCTTTATATGTCATTACACATATACAGATGTGCAGTACTACAAAATTCTTTCTTCACATAACCCAGCTTGTTTGGTTCAACCGTAGTGTCAGTGATTGGCCTTTTTTTATTAATCAAATCAAATTTCTTTGAAAGAATTAAATGTAATTCCTTTTTAAACCATCATGTAGAGCTCAATTCAATCAACTTCTAAAAGTCAAAAAAATACCTGAAGGTTAATTAAAAAAAATGTTAATTCTACACATTAGTCCTAAGATCTCTTTGTATGCCAAAGTTGATGAGTAAAACGCTTATATTCCTAATAGTACTCCATTTTTTGATGTAAAGTGGTTTCATTGGAAGAGAGAGATGTGGTGTGTGTGGGTGAGGGGTGCATTTGAAATGATGGAGCAGGTGGTTTTGTTGAAGAGTGAATCACTTGGCTGGGGGAAGGGTGTGAACATCCTGATTGTGTGTATGTGAAATCCTCAGAGGGAATCACAGAAGATTCTTTGAGTCTGTAGGGGCAAAAAGAGGACAATGTGTGGAATGTTTGGAATTAAGAATGTGGACAACCAATTATTTGCTGCTTTTTTTGAGTTAAGTCTTACCCCGGAAAAAAAAAATTCACACTAATGTGCATTTATAGAATTGCATGTAACAGTTGTGCTTTAGTTTTGCAAGGGGAACCTGTATTTATTTACCAACAAATTTTATCAAACAGGTGATAATTATCAACAATGACACAAGTAATTTGGACCCATACTTGAATGGTAGCCTATTGGGCTGAGCTTCGGGCAATTAATGAAAGGTTGAGAGTTTGAACCCAAGCTCTGCCATGAGATTCCAAACAGGTCATGTCAACAGGTGACTATAAAGGATCAGTTGGTTCAAAAAGGAAAGACTTAGTCTTTGATGAGCCAAGATGATCAAATGATCTCCAGGTTGTTAACAAATTATTTAAATGTTTGAAAAAATGGAAGGCATTTGCATATTTATTTCTCTACAGTACATAATGTCATTGGGAATCAGAAGGAATTTTAGTAAAGCTCTTGGAGACAGGCTTAAGCTGAATGCCCATGGTCTTCAGTCCCTCAGATGAGAATAGGGTTATCTAGAACTTCCTCTCAACAACTTGTTTTGTGCAAAAAAGAAACTTTATGTTAACCAGGTCCAGAAGTGATATTGGCTCCTCTGAAGTCTTGAGTCATCTAGAATGGACCATCACAAAATGGAAGTGTACTGTGGTCAGGTGGATCAGCATTCCATTTGTAAATATAAAAGGATGTTGTGTGATCCAGACCAAAGATGAAAAGGAACATCCAAACTAATATCAAACTTATTTCTTAAAGTGAAACAGATATTTAAGTTATGTTACAAAAAATGCAAAAAAAGCACTTTAAACCTTTAAAGTTATGTAACTCTTTAGCTGTTTTGTAAGGAATGACCAAATCACTGTGATGCTACAGCCATCTTTGTTTCTCAGTAAATCTGTGCACTGAACTGTTTTCTTAATCTCATACCCACCCCCACCTGACATGTCTGTGACCATCTGCAGTGTTTTCTAATAAAGTTGGTCAAATTCCAACAAAGGTTTGTAAGCTGATATAATCATACTAGTTTTTTTAAATGCAAAATTTAGGCAACATTTTGTTTGCACAGGACAACAATTTGAAGGGTTTATAACTCATACGAATAAAGTATGTCCCAATACAACAGAATTTTGCAAACAAGCCCAAAGAAATTCAACAGGCTGTTTGTGGGTAGAAATCTGCACATGAATGGGGATGCAGTGGATGAGCATAATACATCCCAACACAATGCAGCTCAGCACAATGCAGCCCAGCAGCATATAAGCTGCAGGGATGCATTCTTGGTAAATCACAGCCTGAGAACACGGGGTCTGCAAGCAGTGTAAATACCTGCACGCAGTGTAAAAGCTTACAAACAGCTTGAAATTGAAACTATGTTATCCATATTGTGTTAATTGTGTTATCCATACAGGTAAACGGCAAGGTTTTTCAATCATAAAATAATGTCATGTTTTCATTAATAATAATGATTACATTTGTGTCCTTGCCAGCTTTTGAGTATAAATATGATTAAATTGAACTAAAAATGTTTGCATGAAGCTTTGCAAGAAGTCTCTTAAAGCTTCAATTACCTTAAAAAAAGAATAAACTTGTGACGTGAATTATCCAACCATCTAAAGTGGCCCAAAAATGAAGTCTAAAGAATGCATGTGTGTGAAAAATTAATACCCACAAGCACTCACACATTTTTTAGGCAGAAAGCCTTGCTGTATGTAACATAAAATGTGCGAGACATTGTTATAAAATGTGTGATGCTTCCTTTGAAGAAAACAGGCTAAAATATAGGTGAACCACCAAACCCACACAGCTTCCAACATGGTTATAAAACAATACTACTGTACATGACAAATTGTCTGTTCAGTAAGCAGCTTGATGTGAAACAAAACTTTACACTCCCAGTTAGTGCTGCTTCACTTGTTCCCTAAAACCACCTGCTGTATCAAAAATCGGCTGCACAGTTTTAATCATTTATACTTCCTTGCTGTTAAGCTCCAACAATTTCATCCTGCAAAGGGTTATGGTCCAGTAACACCTTGAAACAAAAGGCACATGACATATTATGAAAACGTACATTTTATAATGAGAAATAATTTGGACAAAATGATAATTATTGACACCACAGCATTTTGTACTTTATGCATGCATAGTCAAATCTAATGACCTAATAACAACCTTTGTAAAGCAAGCAGAGGGCACTGAGTATTTTTGGAAGATGGCTGTAGCATACCAGTGCAGGTTTCAAGCTCAGGTCCTTAACATCATTTTTTGTTTGTCTGAGATGAGAGAAGCTTAAGAGGGAATCGCCTTCTTGTCTGGTTGATTTTATAGTTCTACACACACACACACACATACACAAACACACACACACACACACATATATATATATAAGCTTCTATAATATTGTTATACAATGACCTGTTCCCTGATAATTCTTCCAGAATTGTGCTATAAACTAGTCATAGGCAGATCAATACATGCATACCTAAATTGCCTTTGGATCATATTGATGTATTGGGATTGAAACTTTAGTTTTAGTTCTTCTCAGTAACATTCATTACTTTTCTATCATTTCATCAGTACCATGTCTTTTCAAACGTAGCTCCTCTCACATCTTTACATGCACACCTTGCTGCCTACTCCTGATCTGCGGTGTTTTACTGTGGTATTGTCACGTGACTCAAGAGAGGCCGATCACATGTACCAGTGAGCAAGAAAGTGAGGTAGAGAGAAGTGTGATGTGAGGGGATATATAAAACCAAATAAAACCATATTTAAAATTTATTCTCCAATAATAATTTTGTGTAATTTGTGTACATCTTCACTGATAGGTGAACAAGGTAGAATTCTACACTGAGGAGACTTGTGACTAGCACATAACTCCGACGACATGTGAGCATGTGACTCCATCTGTCACCTGCACAATTTTACGGAGATTATTTCTTTATGCAGATGCAGAGGCTGTAGTTGTATAAGTTATGATGGATTCACATTCTGTATCCTCCCTGAATATACAATAAGCCAATTATAGTTGATGTAGGAATAATAAGTTTAAGACCTCAGGTCTGTGGTGCGAGTGCAAGTTTTATGTTTAGAGCTCAAACGAGTTTACCTTTTAAAATATGTCCAAAGTCCAAAGTCCTTTAATGTGGGTGTGTTAGTGGCAGTGACATTTGCGCATCTTTGAAGGCACCGTTTGCCAAACACTGTTAAAAGAAGATGGTAGCACATTAGTGCTGACATCTCAAACTTGTGTTCGAACCTCAACTAGCCAGTGCACATTTGCAGTGCGGTGTGTGTTAGTCACGGCTCACCTTGGTCAGGACTGGAGGTCAGTAAAAGTGCAAAATGCAATCTGGTAGATTATTTACATATTCATTTGTAAACAATTTCTGCCTGTTTTATGTGTTTTTTTGTAAACTGCTCCAATTTTAAATTCTGAGTGTATACAGTGAATAAACAAGCAACACCATAACAACTTTACTTTCAGTTATGTTATGCTATGGTATTATGTATTTTGTACCACTTAAAGGGTAAATTTTCACATTTCGTACTAAACAGTAGATAAGACATGCAGTGTAAGATAATGCGGCATTCTGTAGGACATATTTTTTGCTCCTCAAAACCTGACCAAACAGTAGCATAGTGTAACCAGAAGTCTGTAAGGCCACTGATTGTAGTATTTAGACTTAACAAATTCTCCCTGGTGTTACTGAGCTGTTTGGAATGGAGACCAAATTCTTGTTGGCGCAGCAGGGTTTTAGACACATGCACAAAACATATGCATGCAACTGGTTGCCATTTATAGGTTTAAATGGCTCTGGTATGCAAAATCCCTCATCTCATCAGTGACAGACATCGCCACAATTTGTCACATTTGCCACTTCACACGTTTCCAAATAATGTTACTGAAAAGCAAATGTCAAATAGTCCTAATAGTTCCCTTTTGAGAAGTATCATTTAAATGTTTCAGTCAGTTACTGATCTATAGTAACATTAACCAGCCTGAAAGTAAAATAAAGGGATCACTTAATTATTATAGTATAATGCCTAGTCAATTAAGTTTTGCAGATATCAATGTGTCTCAAAACAGCTCCTCTAAAAGGGAATGAATTTGTATGGTCACAGACATTTACTCTCTTGCTATCCTTTCTGGCTGATTCTTTTTCTAGTTTTGCATTTTGCTAGTGCCATTTCTACTAATGGTTACATGACGTGGTACCTACACCCCATTTAGGTGGGCCAGGTAGTCCAGCTTTTCCAGAATAGCAGATCTAATAGAGGAGATACAAAACACTAGGAGAAGTGGACATAGAAGGGCATTGTTTACATACTGTACATAATTAGGTATTTGCAGGATTTGTTATTTTAGTTGACATAGATTGCACCTATGTGTAGTTACTCTTTGATAATCGTTACCACAGCCCTTTCAGTTGATTGATACTACTTTGTGACAGTGCAAAGCCTGTGCGGTCTTCAATACAATATATTCTCCTGTGAGGTGCTTTAAAGCTGAAATCTCGAGCAAACTATTTTTAAAAAGCTTAGCTTAATTTGCTTCATGTCAAACAGGATATATCTGTTCTTGTTACTTTACATCTTTTTAATGACTTAAAAAACTACTGCTGATAGTGTAGACTGATAACTGTCTTCAAATAGTTCAGTTAGACAATTGCACTGCTTATTTTATCTGTTGGCAAATTTGAATGTAGTCCAGTTTTGCCAATTAGTGTAGCATAGTTTACTATCCCCTTATCCCTTTAGAATGCACACACACACAAATGCATGGGCATACATGGTTGTTGTCTGTAATTCAAAATGCTTTTGGACCAGCTAGAGCAACACCATGCCACTGGCTGATACAAACATTCTTTGGGAATGGTCAGGGTTTTTTTTGTGAGAGCACTGTATTCCTTGATGTTTCGCTATGTGTATTCTATATAGCGGGTGTATTTCCTCTTGTTCAGTGAGTTGAAGGGATCTGTTGCAAAGGTTCTATTGTCATTGTCTTATTGGCACCACTGTCTTGTTGTAATGTAAAACGCTTATTTCACACATGCTTTGTGATCAACAATGTTTAATCCTCCCATATGTGCTGGTCTGGGAACTATCTTATTTGAAACTGGTCTGTGGTACACAGAGGTTGGGAACTGCAGCCTTCTAGTTTATCATACATAGATGCTTGCATACTGGTATGCAGAATCCCTCATCTCATTGGTGCCAGGCATCGCCATGATTTGTCACATTTGCCACTTTATGTTCATCGTACATAAATGCTTGCATGGTTAAGATTAGACATTTTATCCATTGCTACAACCTGAGGCTGTGTTAGGATTTTCAGATTTCCCTTTGGCCTTGTGTCCAAATAATATTGGTAAACTAACTCTTTGACTTGCAAGTTACTAACAAGATGGTCATCCCTTTAGCCTGGTGTCCAGATACTATTGGTAAAAGAACTCTTTGTCTTGCAGTTACTGCTGGATGTTCAAGGTCAGGGCATAGGCGCCCTCAGAATTGGTGTAATCTATTTTTTTCACACTGAATGGGCAGATCAGTAGAAAACTACTGACCCAACCCATCAAGGTATATTTAAGCTGAGCTAAGAATAATTTTTTGTTCTCTCTGTTTCTTGTCGGTCATTTTCAGACTTGATGATTTG